>JAXQQM020091913.1:0-40067 GCA_034641835.2 Pinus albicaulis | reverse complement strand
AAAGATGCTTTATCCAACTTCATTTGAGTTTGAAAGTTGGATAGAGTATTTTGGAGCATAGTGGCAGTCATTGTTTTGCTTACTACTTTTGAATATAACATTTTTGATGCACTTCTGTGAAATTCTATTTGATCCAGCTCATGGATAGTATCAGCATTTACTGCAAATTCTGTCTTTTTGTAGTCTGAAGCTAATTTTGGATGTGCTACCACTAGTTGGAGAAAAGACATGATCATTTGGTTGGTTGAGTAATCAAATGCAGTTACTAATATGTCCTTATCTCCTGGTTTTTCCTTGAGAATTTTAGAATAAACTTCATTTTTTATTTCTTCATTTTTCTCTTTGATTAGCTTGAACCTCTTCTGAATACCAGAATAAGTTTCTTCAGTTTTTTTAGAAGAAGAAGAGGGAGCTTCTGTATCCATTTCCATTTCAACCATCTCTTTTCCTTTACCCTGTGCTTGTACCTGTTCATTTTGAATTTCTCTAAGAGTTTCATTAACAATGATGGTGGCTTCATCATCTGTCTGCTGCTCATTAGTATCATCTACATCAATGACTCCTTTTTCTAAAGTAGTCATTTTGGCCTTTTTACTGTATACTGTCTTGAATTTGTTTTCAATGATTGTTTCAGCCAAATATCCTTCTTCCTTCCTTGGTCTTGTGTTGGATGTCTCTATTGATTGGTTCACTATAACCACCTGTACATTATTCACCTGTGTTTCCTGTGTATCAACATTCTGCATTCCTTGTACATCATCATCAATCAAAGTATTTGGTTCCCATTCTAATTGATTGGCATATTTTTCAATTATTGGCTTTGATTCGTGGAGGAATGGGGGAAATTTACATTGGACCCTGAGATTATTTAGAATACCATGAGGGTCATAGCTCCAGTAAAAACTTTCCTGAAACTTTAATGCTGATAGTTTGTTGCTTGCTTGCTTCAAGGCATCTCTGTTGTTTATAATGAAAGAGCCAATTTGACTTTTTAATTTAAATTGTGCCTTCTTTTTAGATGCTATGAAATTTACTGCATCAACATTCAAAATCTGCCTTATGTACTCCAGAGCAAAGATCCTGGTGGTCAGAAACTTTGGCAATTTGTATGGGGCCAAAATTGCACCATATATTCTAATCTCAGTGTGATTTTTGTATAAATACCAATCACCCACTTTAAAGTTTTCAAACAAATGTAAAATCCTTTTGATATCTTCATTTATTCTTGGTGGTTCTGCTTTATCTAACAAACTGATGGCAGGTCTGATAAATAAGTCATTGAAATCACTGTAACTATACTCACTGCTGTTTTTTCTAAGAAGAGAGGTCCAAAATATTACTGAAAGTGGTTTGCCCTCCATATCCATTTTCTGTACTGCAAAGGGAAAATTGTCTGCTTGAAAGAACAAGAAGAGATGTAACATATATGAAGTATATTTGAACACTCCTCTACTCACCAATTTTATTCAAAATTGACAATGAATATTGTTCGAAAAAACACCACAAAGTCAAAAATCAAGTCTGGTTGCTGTCCAGGAGACAAAGTGGAAAGGAAACCTAAGACAGAGGCATCTGTGAATTCATCATTAACATAACCCAAAATAAATGACCGCATAGAAATGATCTGTCTGGAGCCTTCTGGAAAATCAAAGATATCATAAGGAGGGTTCACCTTAGGAAGATCGACATGATTGGGCATGAAATTCTGGAGAATTTGGAACTTCCTAGGGAAATCTAGGTCTAAATACATCTGGGTCAAGTCTTCAATTGATAATGACACTGCTTGGGGATTATGGCTTAACTGGAGCATGTCATTGATTGATTCAGCAGTTATAAAAAATAAGACTTCACTATCTTTGTTAGCCATGCACCTTTGATCAGGAATATAATGCATTTGACACAACCTTATGAAATCCTGAGCAGGATGGGTGATGGGAACCACATACTTGGGCAAATTAGACTCCCATACAGGTATATCATTGGCTTCTTTCTTTTCAAATTTATCTTGACACAAATTATGCACTTCTAGAAGATCAAATTCAAGATTGGCTTCTGCAATTATGCAATCTAAGTCAATCAAAGGATTGCTTTCTTCTGTGGTAACAAGAGGTTGTAGAGGTCTAGCTATTTCAGTAGAATCATTAGTTAGAACAAGAGTAGGTTTATCAATTCTGGGAGGTTTGGGGTTTTGATGCTTGCTGGAGGCAAGCTTCTATGATTTAGGACCTCCAGTTTTGGGAGTTACTTGTTTTTTGGTCATTTTAACTGAAAAAAGCAAGCTTAGACTATTTGCTAAGTTCTTATTTTGGAAACAAGGGGCTTTTGAATGATTTTTCTGGTGAAATAAGATTCTGAGCAGGTTTCTGGATGGGAAAAAGATTTTTAATTCTCAGAGGGTGATCTTGATCAATTTCAGCAGTGAAAAATGACCAGGGAATGGATAAAACTTGCTAAAATGGAAAGGAGGGATTCTGGGGAAAACTTGACAGGGTTTCCCTTGTACTTTGGATGCTTTTTTGCAATTTCTATGCGGATAATTCAGTAAATTAAAGGAAATGACTAGTAAAAATGTTGTTTTTTCCTTTAAAATTGAAGCTTTTGTAGACAATATTGATGAAAAATACCTTTACAGGTATAATTGCGGTCGATGAAGTTTCTGAACTTGCAACAATCTTCAATTTGGTTGAATTTGATGGGCAGAGGTCGTGGAACTTCTCTGGGAGTGAATTCCAGAGGGAAAGGCTATTTATATGTCAATGGATTTGTAGAAGGCTCGAAAAGGGTGTCGAGAGGCTTTGCAAAGGGATTACAGTGTTAAAATGTGCAAATAGGTGAAATACAATAGAAAATCATAAGTTTTTATGCATTGAACCAAAGGTCAAATCATGGTTTAAATGTATTAATTGCAGGTAGGACGGAAGCGGTTTTGTATGTTTAAAGGAGATACCATAAATGGTTTTCGCATCGCTTTTGAGTGGTAACTGGTTTTTCCCTTTTGGAATGCGATCAAATGATAGGAGGACACGTAGCATGGGGTGGTTTCACAAAACTAATTTTTTCGCAAAACTTTTGGGCAACTTTATTCGATTACTTTAGAAATGAGAAAATGAATGTGCATCGTTCGATCTATCGGAGCAGAGCGAATGGTCAAGATTTGATGTGAAGTTGCGGGGTAAATACAGTGGGGCCGGGGCTTTGATCTGTACCGTCGATTTAATAAGGGGAGATCAACGGATGAAATTCGATTCGATAGGAAATGGTGGGGATGGGGAAAAGGGATTATCGGGTTTACTTCTGATCGTCGGATTAAAAGGAGAAGGATGATCAAACGGTTAGAATGGCGTTCGATGGTGCTAAGGGATTTATGAAGTTTAATGAATAAACGGATTTTATATAATGGATTAAAGTGATCGGGAGGGTTATAATGGACTTCAACCAAGGTTATAACTGTGGTGATTGATATATATCGAGAAAGTAAAAAAATCTTAAGGTTTTAACCTTCAGTTAAGAGAGTCAGGGAAATGAAAGGATGATTTTATTTGAAGTTTATTTTAAATTAAACTTCGAGATTATCAATATTTTTTGTTTTAAACATATAGTAACACATGTTTAAGGATTTTTTAATGTATTTTTATTATACAGTTAATTAAATAAAAATGATTTAACTACCATAGGGGCAAGATTTAATATAATGATATATTTTAGCCAAAGGGGTTGTAATGTGGGTGTTTTATTTGAACATGTGAGGATTAAATAACTTTGGCTAAAGCTATAATAAATGGGTTTTTGGGGTTATTATATAAAAAGGAGTTATATAATAGGAAAAGGTTATTTCTATAGGGAGTTAATATATAAGTTATAGTTAATATGAAAATAGGACAAGGTATACTCAAAACACATAAACATAACTAAGTAAAGTGAAGTTTAAAAGATAATTTGCATTAATCTTATAACTTTAACTTATGATATAATGTTATTTTGAGGGCTTAATGTTTTCAAATGATGTAGGAAGTTAATCAAATGGGAATTATAATGTATTTAAGTAAAATTATGTTTTACTTAGGATTATTTCAAGGGGATGAATGCATGAAATGGAGTAATGATGTGATTTTGGGGATTACTATAGACATTCTACACTTTCAAATGATCAGTCATAGAGCCTTGGGTCTAGTCCCAAAAAAAGTCAAGGAAATTCCTTGAGAGCCTTTCTGACTGATAGTTTAGAATGTTTCATGAATATGGGAAGGGGAAGCTAGTTATTTTGCAGCCCATGATGAATGATATTTACATTGAGATTTTTCACCTTCTTCAACCTACCTAGCTTACCATGCTAACATTTTTTATTCCTTTTTTAGTAAGGTGCATTTGAGCTAGCAGCCTTCACAGCATTTATTCTTTCTGAAAGCAAGTAAAATTATCTAATTCTACACTTATTTCATCCATGAATCCAGATTAAACTGTTGGATTCAATTTATTTCTCTATCTAACTACTGAATTTTCATGATTAAACTGTATGACAATTCATTATTCTCTATCTACAACAAGTGAAATTGAAATGTGACAAGTCAAGATTAAATTGTTTAACTCATCATGGACTATGGAATTTATTGACACTCTGCCATAGTCAAAAGGAAAAAGTAGTGGCATTTATACTTGCACACTTTCATTTTTTATTCATTTTTCTTTTGAGGTCTTTTATTTTTTCTATGCCCTTTGTTTTTTATTTTAGGACTTTTTACCCTCTTTTTGATTTTTTTGATTTTTTACAAAATATGTGAATACAATTTGCAGAAGGCAAAGTATGTACAGATTTAAAAGATTATCAACAATCAAGTCAAAATTATGAATCCTATATTATAGGTTACTAACAAGATGAATCACTTGATATATTATGGAAAGGTTCCTTAGATGACCCTATAGAACATCTAACTAAATTATCACAGTATGCAGGGGCATTTGCTACTGCCACCGTTGATAAAGCTACTAAGTTTAGAGTGTTGCTAAAGAAAAAGGAAGCTAGAGTACAATAATTAGAGAGGCTGTTAAATGAATAAAAATCCAACTCGAGTGATCAAATCAAAGCACAGATGGCCCAATTTCAAAAGGATTTCGAAAGCCTCAAACTGCAGCATCAAACATAAATCATTGAGAAACAAGAACAAATGGAAACAACAATAATCAGAATACAGAGCCAACCGCAACTAGAGTAGTTTATTAAAGAAGCACTCGATATAAATACTAAGTTAAAGAAAGAATAGAAATTATTTTTTCATCAACCTTCTATGATTGACTCTTATTGCGATTCAAATACAATACTGATCCAATAGATAGCTATCCAGAAACTTGAATGTGAAAGACTTGAAAAGAAGATAAATGAACACATTTAGTGGCAAGTATCAGACTCAAGAAAATAATTTGATCTACCTTAGGTAGATAAGTTTCATACGGAGATTCTATTCAGAGATTAGGAAGCACAAATCAAATAGGTAGAGAAAGAAGCAGTGAAAAAATCTAAGTTATCAAATGGAATTATTGAATCTGTATGTGAAGAGCTGGTAAAAGTAGAACTTCTGAAAGAGAGCACGTCTGAAGTGTTCTCAGAAGAAAAATAGATAAAAACACAGTGGAAGCTGAAAGCAGACACACAGGATGAAGTAATTAAGAAGGTAAATAAGATGATCAAGAAAATTATTGGAATTTTCTGATCAAACCTTATCATCAGTATCAGATTATGCAATCCTTAACAGATTCAACAAAAAGATCATAGCATGTACTTTCAAACGTAGTATTCAAGGGACAGGTCATATCAAGGATTTCATAGCTAGCTCAACTCAAGCCTATGATAGATATTTTTCAACTTCGTGACCAACTCCAGAAGAAAGGGCGAAATTCATAAATCAAAATTGTTATTTTATTTTCCTAGATTGTAGTTTAAGTTAGTCCTATGAGGATGTTTGTTTGAAACCTCCTCTATATTTTTGTAATAATTTATTATTATAACATAGTCAGTTTTGTATTTTAACCCCTCTCATGCATTTAGAGAAGGGTCCAGAAAATTTTCAATTTTTTTTTCAAAGAATGCACTATTGTAAGTTTGTGAATGCTTTGATGAATTAATGGAACACATCTATTATCTTTTGACAATTAAAGTTGTTTAACTAATGTTTCACTACTGTACTCTTTTAATTTCTTGAAAGTGAGAAGGAGCAGATGAATTACTATCAGTTTACATGAGTAGGACTTCGTACATATTGTAATTTTATTCACTTGTATTAATTCTTGTTTTATAGATTGATAGTCATCTTTTATTGCATTATATGTTTGAAACGTTATTATAGATGAATGTTACATGCACTTATGTTCTAATATTTATTTGTAGTTTCTTATTAAATGTATAATCATACATATGAACGCGATATATTTTTCACAATTCTTCTAGTCAAACTATTTTGTTAGAAGAATCATTTTACATAATTTTCATCTCTTTCAACTGTTAAATGATCTATATTACTAACACTTGAAGGATATCTTTTTAGATCGCATAGAGGAATAAACATCCTAGGTATATAATAGAATCAATAGTTTATATAGATGCATAAGATAGATTAAAATCATTTCCATTTGCATGCCATATAATCACACACCCTCAAAATCATCCTTATTGGGAAACTGGTCCCATTATCCCTAGTCGAAGCCACTACACTAAATAGAAAAGGAGTTGCTATAAGGTCCAGACCGGGTGGTTTTCCCCCATGTTTCGGCAGTATAAATCCGAGGCCTTCTCATCTATATTTCTTGGCATGTTGTTGTTGCTGCCACATATTATAATTCTACTGTTGATAATGCAGCTATTGGTTTCTTCTTGGAAGCCCATGAAATGGCTCCCGATCCCAAATGAAACACATACCCAGATGTGCTCTTTCTATCATCTACACTTCCAGCCCAATCACTGTCAGTGTAACCAATCATCCTAAAATTATCAGTTGAGGATTATAGAACACCATTCTCCTTTGTTCCATTCACATACCTCAGAATTCTTTTGGCTACTTGCCAATGTGTCTCCTTTGGTGTCTCCATGAATCTGGAAATTAAACTTACGACATACATAATATCAGGCCTAGTTGTAGTCAGATACATTAGACTGCCAACTATGCTCTTATACAACGCGGGTCAAAATTTTTGCTGCAATCTTCTTTGCTTAATTTTAACCCCATGAAAGTTGGAGTTATTGTTGCTTTGTTGTGCTGCATGTTAAATCTATTTAAAACTTCTACAACATATTTTTCTTAGGAAATAAAAATTCCCTTTTCATTTTTCTTTACTTCAATTCCCAAAAAATATCTCAATAAGCCCAAGTCAATTATTTCAAATTCACTCTTCATGACTGCTTTAAAATAAACAATCAGAGAAACTTCATTGCTTGTGAAAATTAAATCATATACATTTAAAACAACAATAAGGATCTTACCATCATTTTATTTAATGTAGAGTGTGGGTTCACCATCACACTTTTCGAACCCATTATCCATCAGGTAAGGATCAATCCTGTTGTACCATGCTCTTGGTGCTTGCTTCAACCCATAAAGAGATTTATTCAACTTAGATACTTTGTTCTCTTGGCCTTCAATCTCATATCGAGGAGGTTGTTCAACATATACCTCCTCTTTCAACACTCCATTCAAGAATGTTGACTTTACATCCATTTTTTAGACTTTCCACTTCTGTTGTGTTGCTATGGAAAACATTTTCCGCATTGTTTCCATCCATGCAACTAGTTCAAAGGTTTCCTCATAATCTCTTCCTTGTTGTTGCTTGTAGCCTTTGACAACAAGTCTTGCTTTATGCCTTTTTATTTTTCCTTCATAATTACTTTTGGTCTTATATACACATTTTACTCCAATGAATTCTTTACCTTATGGGAGGTCCACTAACTCCCATGTGTCATTCTTTTCTATTGCACCAATCTCTTCATTCATTGCTTCAATCCATTTTTCTTCTTTTACTGCACCTTCAAAATGGATTGGGTCATCAACATGAAAAAACAAATAAAATAAAGAATTTATACCAACATTATTATCAACTTCATCTTGCTCATAAATTTCACTCAAATTTCTTAATCGTGGTCTTCTTGGTGTGCTTGGAGTTCCACTTGAACTCGAGGGAGTTTCAAATCCAATCTGCCATTTACTAATAAATATAATTTTGTTGAAACTGTGGTATCTCTAAATATAATACGATATACTGTCAATAAAATCATCCATACTTACTGTACATTCTCTGCTTCCCACTAAAATGGCCCATTCATCACTGCCTTCAGATCTCCGGCTGCCAGATTTAGAATGGGTCTAAAACGTAGGAGTCAAAATCCTAATATTCACATGGAGGTGCCCACATATTTCACTAAAAGAAGCATTGTGAATAGCTGCATAAATAGCTTTGAACACCATGATGAAAAATGTATTACAACTTTGATTATATATTAATATGGCACATGCTCTTATTTTCTAAAGTTTTTGTTATTTACGACATAGTTACGTAATGGAGGGCATGCGATAAGCATATTATAGTTCATCTCCAGATCCAAATACTTTGAATATTTGGATAGGTTCATCAACTCCAAAATTATTTCAAATTATAATTTGAAAAATATAAACTGATACATCAAATATTCTTCACCCACCTGATTAGAGACGATCTATGTGCCCCTTCTCCCCACTTTGTAACTAACTACATGAGAAAATTTAAATTCATCACAATGACAAAAATAATTTCCTATAGTATGTCTTTTTCTCGAAGAAAGTGCATATATATATATATATATATATATATATATATATATATATATATAATTTTAAATTTTATTAAAAATAATAATATTTATATTTTGTAAAACACCAATAATCACATATGGTGATATATTGTAGACGCATTTCGAACTAACCAGTTTGATTCATGTTCAGGACAAGATGAGAAATCAGATCAAGGAAACACGTTTAAAAAGATGGAGAGATTTGACTCACAAAGGGAAAATATATAAATGAAATAATTTATTAAATCATTTTATTATTACATTATATTTAATTTAGCTTAATTAGTTAATAATTATAATATATGATATTATTATATTTTAATTAAAAGATACTCGTTAAAGTGGAGTATAAATAATAATGGGAAAATAAGGGTTCCCAAAGTTATTATTTATTATTATATAATTTTTATCTTAAAAAATCTATGGTCAAAAGTGATTAAGAATAAAAATTAATCCAATTAGAGGGAAATATAGACACACACACACACACACACACACACGAAATTATCTAATAATGACTCTATAATTAGATTATAATATAATATTAAATTATTTTATTATTATATCAAATTAAATTCGGTTTATTAGTTAATAAATATAATATGTTTTATTATGATATTTTTATTTTATTTAAAATATATTTGTTAAAATGGTAATAATGAGAAATTAGGGCACAATACTTATGGACATGAGAGGAGCAAGGAGAAACGCCACCATGACCTAGGGTTTTGTTGTTTCTGAGCAGGCTGCCCAGGGCAGACCTTCCTCCTAGCTCTTGAAGTTCCTTACTACTCCTGGAGTGCCCAGACGCTCCGCAATGACAGAAACCAGTGGGGGGACAGTAGTTCCCCCCACCTCCGGCTCACCTTCAATAGGAGCGATGATAGGGGCTGATAGTGACTATCAGCAGAACTCTATCCTGCTACATGACACAATAGGGGTGTCTCCCACAGTGAAATCGACCTCCACAGTAGAAAAAGAAGCGACAACTATCACTTCCTCCACATGCGTACCCAAAGCTACCACTAGAACTAAGATCAAGCTCCTTGCACATCGAATTAATGAAATAATCCAATATATGAAAGACCATGCCTTGTTAGGAAAGTTCATGGGTTTATGGCCCATAGCAAAAGTCGTCTTATGATGGATAGCCTCCAAATGGGAAACCTTAGGCCATATTGATCTACAACTATGAGCCAAGGGTTTATTCAATGTGATATTCACCCGCATCGAAGACAAAAACAAGATCATGGACAAGGGACATACTTCTTCAACTTGACAAGTCTATACCTGTGAAACTGGGTAGAATGCTTCAACCCAGACAAGAAAGACCTCACTTGGGCTCGAGTTTGGATCAGGCTCTACACCCTTCCCCAAGACTATTAGGATGAGCTGACTCTTTGGGATATCGACAATGCCCTTAGAGAATTCATTAAAACAACAAAGGAGAAAAAGATCAATAGATATGCAGCCTATGCAAGAATCTGTGTCTACATGAACATCGCATAATCGCTCCTTGTCGAGGTAAGTCTTTTGCATGATGACTCTGAGTGGATATAAATTATGAACATATCCCTTGTAGATGAAAGAAATGTCATCAACATGGGAACCTATTCAGAGACTGCCCCCTAAATCAAAAGGTTGCACAGAAAAATGAATCAACTGATCAAGATACCGTGGGGTTGAAGAAAATCACAGGAAGGAAAAGGCACAACATGAGGTCAAACACCAACCAGAACAAAAAATTCCCAGCAAAAAACAACAGCTTCGAAGCACTAGCTCAGCTGAATTAAAATGAGAACAAACCTCCCAAAGACTCAGGAATATCTGCGCAAGAGACACCCCATACCTTCAAAATTCAGCAAACCAAGACACAAACGAAAGCCTTTTTGATCCCCCAAACCCCTTTGCATGCAGGGGAAAACTTGACAATGAAAGTTAAAGGAGCAACTCTGATCAAAATCCCAGAATAAATGGAGGAAGAACTAGAGAGAATTTCCTTTGGGGACTTTGATATCACAAGACTAAACGAAGCATGCAACAGAAAATATTTTGAATCTATTCCCCTGCACCAAATCTAGAAGCTGGAGGAAATCCTCTCCCAAGCTCAACAGATCCCTTCTCTGGGCACTCAAGGAGGTACGTTCTTAAACACCAAATACATCCTAAAAGAATCGCTCTAACAAGGCAGGAAAAAAGACTTGGAGAGAACTCTCACCGCCGGAAAAGAGATGGTAGAATCAAGGAGATTCCCCAAGTTAATGAGATTCTACTCTATAATCCCCAACCCCCCTCAATGAATATCATCTGATGGAATATCAGAGGGCTTAGTAGCCCCTCAAAGCACATGATCATTAAGAAAATAATTACTGAGGAACACCCTGCAATACTATACATGCAAGAAACCAAATGCTCCAACTCTACTCTGGACACAATCTTTAAAAGACTATGGAAGGATGCAATACCTTTGCAGTGGATGATAATGGGGCTTCAGGGTACCTGGAAATCATCTGGAATCCCCATGTCATCACCCTAGAGAATTTCCATGCCAATAGACACTTCATTCAAGCCTCATTTCACTTGATTGGAACCACAATCCATGGACTTCTCACGAACGTCTACTTCTCCCAACCGCTCTAGCAAAAAATTGAGTTCTTACAAAATATTGCATATCTCAATAGCCAACGTTCTCACCCTCTTTGGCTACCCAAGAAGGCCTCACCTAGATATGGATAGCACTGAGTTCAAGAACTTAATCCATGCCAATCACCTCATAGATATCCAAAATTCCAATGTTATCTTCACTTGGAATAACAGAAGAGGGGGAGCTCATCAGATTGCCTCCAAACTAGACCACTTCCTCATTACGAAAGATTTCATACATCTAGGTGGATATCTTGCAGCTATCATCATGCCGGCCTCCGGCTCATATCTCTGGCCAATACAGCTTCAATGGCTCAGACTGGGGGTGCCCAATCCTAAACCCTTGCTCTTTGAAAACTGTTGGCTCACTCATTGAGGGTTCAAAGACCTTGTCTCGGATTGGTGGGCCTCCCTCACACCACCTCGAAGTACAAAAATGCATCAGTTCCAGATGAAACTGAAGATGCTCAAAGGAAAACCAAAGGTGTGGAAAAAGAGAACCTTTGGCAACATCTTCAAAGATCAAAGAGATCTGGAAGAGAAAATGAAGCAGCTCCAACAAAAAATCACATCTGAAGGTCGTTTGACAGACTTAGAAAACAAGGAAAAAACTTTAATAGCTAAGCTAGAAGAGAGAAGAATCCATAAAGAGACCCTATGGAAACAGAAATCTCGAATATGTTGGCTTACAGACGGAGAAATAAACACAGATTTTTTTCTCTGCTCCACCATCCAGCACAAGATGCACAATAGAATCATTGAATCAGAATGGGAAGCAGATAAAAAAACAAGAGGACATCACTGAGGAGCTACACAACCACTTTAATGATATCTTCCAAGAGCCTAATATCCACCGGCAGGAGGCCATAGGAAGAATTACTCATCACATACCCAAATTGGTCACTGAAGATCATAATAGGATGCTTCTCAAAGCCACCACATTGGAAAAGGTTGAACAAGAAGTCTTCCAACTAAAGGAAGGGAAAGCTTCGAGACTAGATGGATTCACCACCAACTTCTTTCACTTCTTTTGGGACACCATCAAAGAGGAGGTCTGGGGTGTAGTCGAGGAATCGCACACCACCCACTAGATTCTGTTGGCTCTCAAATCTACCTTACTCACCCTCGTCCCAAAGGAAGACAACATCACTTCTCCAAGTAAGTACATACCTATAACACTCTGAAATGTTATTTACAAAATCATTTCCAAGGTCATAGCTAATATACTGAAACAAATCCTTCCCATGCTCATATCTCCGGAGAAAACGGGGTATGTTGAGGGCAGGAAAATCCTTGATGGAATCATCCTAACCCACGAGGTCATCCACTCTCTCAAAATCTCTAAAAAACCTGGTATGATCCTCAAAATTGACCTCTCCAAGGCTTTAACAAATTCAGTTGGAACTATATCAATCAATTCCTCCTCGCATTTGGTTTCAACCATACCTGGGTCCGATGGATAATGACCCTAATATCCTCCCCCTTTCTATCCATTATAGTCAATGGTATTCCTTCAGCGAACTTCAATCCCATTAGAGGTATAAGACAAGGGGTTCCTCTCTTGCCCATCCTCTTTATTATTATGGCTGAGGGCCTGTGTCTTAATAAAAATCTCTATCCAATCACGTACTCTTCAGGGCATTCCTCTCCACAATCTACCTCCCATCTCTCATCAATAATTTTTGGACGATAATATGATAATGGGACACCCCTCGGTCCAGGAAGATCTCTCCCTCAAAACTTTACTTGACTGTTTCTCTGAAGCCTCCAGTACAGATGTCAACTCTAAAAAATCCCAAATCTTCTTCTTCAATACTCCCCTCATCACTCAACGCAACATCGTTCACATTTTGGGCTTCACCATAGCATCTCTACCTTCCAAATACCTAAGAACCCCTCTCACAGATTCATCTATCAATCACACCTCCTGGAGAGAGCTGCTGGATTAAATGGAAACCAAACTATCTAACTGGACCCACCGCTCTCTCAACATAGCTGTATAGATGGTTCGCATCAAGGCATTCCTTCAGTCTCTACCCATTTACCTCTTCTCCATTCTAGCAACTCCAAAATGGTCCCTCAAAGCTATGTGCAACTTGCAAAGAACATTCCTTTGGGGGTGAACTAAAGACATAAACAAATGGGCTCTAGTCAACTAGAAAAAAGTATGTTCCCTGAAAGTGCAGGGAGGTCTAGGTTTGAGATATCTTGAGCACAAAAATAGCATCATGGGAGCTGGCATATGGTGGAAATGGGTATCTAATCCTCACACACCTTGGGCAACTATATGGGCGACAAAATATGCAGGGAATTGGCCCAAGGGAGATCTAATAAGATTCAACATTGATCCAGGAGGATCCCAAATCTAGAAAGCTTCCAGCCACCAAAAAAATATAATCCAAAACCACAGCTTTAGGGAACTGCACAGTGGCACTCAAGCCAAAATCTGGGAGGACTCTTGTCTATTTTATCCTCATTCTTTCCTAGACCCCTATGGAGCACAATATTACAGGCACGACATCAAAATTGCATCCAAGACTTCTGGACCAATGAAATAACTCAAGGATACAGAACCTGGCTCTGCATAGATAGATGGCAGGCAGACTAGAAAAATGAGAACCACAGAGACATTTGAGAGGAATTAATGACTAAAATAAAAATTTGAGCCCAACAGGAACCCGACATTCTCAGATGGGGAAATACTCCAAGTGGCAACTACTCCACCAAAGAAACCTACAATCTCTTACAACAGTCGAACCATGGCCCCACCAATCAGATATGGAAGAAGATATGGTATGCTAAGCTCTGACCCAAAGTAACTACCTTTTTATCGTTGTTCGGAAAACGACGCATCCTAACTTGGGAGAATGTTCTGAAACCAGGCTTTGTGGGACCCTCAAGATGCACGCTTTGCCAAAACGACTATAAAACCATAGATTTATTGCTGGACCTCTACCCAATAACCAAATCCATGTAGGAGAGGACTAAAATATTATGCAGACGATCCAATCAAGACAAGGGAAACATCATTAATACCATCAACAAATGGCCCAGATACTATGGCAGCTGCTTCCTGGCTTACTTCTCTAGAATATTTAGAAAGAACGAGACAATAGGATCTTTAAAAACAAATCCTCCAATCGAGAGAAAATCTGGGCCAAGTTACATAGTAACCTTGCAAAAACATTGGCCATGGCTCATTGGGGTAAGGAAGACCTCCTGAAAACTACTCTTGAATGCCATATTTGGAATCACTGGAAAATAACCATGATCTCCCCACTGGAAAACCTCCCCATGAATGCCGAAAGGACCAGTGCAACTGATCAATGGGCTCCCCCTCTAGCCGATTTCTTCAAATGCAATTTCGATGGGGCCTCCAAAGGCAACCCGGTGAATTCTGGTTTTGGGGGCATATTTAGAGACTCGCAAGGTAACCCCTTCTTGAATTCTATTGAAACTTGGTATGGGACAACAACAATTATGCGAAGTTGGAGGAGCTCGTCCAGGGAATTTCTAGAGCCATAGGGGTCAACGTTTTTCCATTGGAAATGGAGGGAGACTCGCAAATCATCACTTAGGTGGCCACCTGTATCCTGCATGGTTCCCCCCCCTCAAAGGTATCCACAAGCTGGTGGCTCGCTAACCAGCTCAAGCTCCTAGTAAAGTTGCTACAGAATCACAATGCAATCACATTTAATCATGTGCACAGAAAAGCAAACATTGTTGCAGACCTCCTAGCCAATAAAGGCGTGGAAAGCCAAACAATGATGTACTACTCTAACTTCTCTCAAATTGAGGATGATTCATTGCTCATGGACTGCCAAACTCTCATCCAAAAGGATCACCCTCCCTCGGATGTGGGTGAAAGATCATGCACGTATGAAATGGCTTCTTCTCATGCACTGGCTGATGAAGACCTGCACCGCCAGCTTTTACCTCGTATGGAACCTCCCCTTTGTAATCATTTACAATGAGTTCAATGATGCATGTGATCCACTGCCATACCCTGAATCACATGCCACATCATGAGAACTGCTACAACTTTCACCTATGAGCGTGTCACAATAATGCACAACATCTATGCTTTTGCCATAGGTCCTTAAAAGGCGAGGTCCCTCCTCATCGTGCTATCCTCAACCTGCTCATGTTGGTTTCTAGAGCTCTCCATGCCCCCTTAGTTATTTTGTTGCTGCGTCAGTCTCTTCGATTTTTTTACCAGAGGTGCGCCCCCCCCTGCGTGTCCCCAGGATTCCAGGCACCTACCCTGCTTCGCAACCCCCTGGCTGCGCAATCCCCCATAATTTTCCTTACCATCATAGATCCCTCCGGTTGTGCGCTTTCAGTGGAAAACCCCCTTGCCCCCCCCCCCACCCATCTACACACCCCCATGCTGCACTTGGCTCATTCACGCACATCCTTTCCCGCTCCTCTATTGAGAGTTCCCCTGAAGCATAAGTATCCCTACTTACTCTAGCCCCCAACCCTTAGCTACTCCTCCTCCCCAATGGCTCTGCATCTGTGCCAAAGGACCATCAGGGGAGGCCAAATAAGTGCCTTCCCGGGACATTATCAGCGAGGTGAAGACAACCGTTTAGAATCCTTCAAGGGCTCCTCTTCTAGTATCCACAATAGGGATGCATCGCAGCACCCTATGCGCACCCAGGAGGAGGATGCCCCAACTCAGGAGACTCAGAGGGGAAAAATGGGACCTATGAAATGTACCTTAGTGCACTAGGAGCATCCTCCTCCTCGCAAATCTGAGCCTCTTTTGGTACAAGAGACAACGGGGGAAGACACCGATGTATGGATCATAGACTTGGAGGGTGTCTGGACGCGTATTCCGGATGTTGAGTACCCGATTGCTCCCATTCTATATGCACCTACCTCAAAGCCCTCGCGCTTGCCAACTGCTGAGGAGGAAGCCATAACGCAGGAGTACGAATGCCTCATCGAGGAGGAGGACCGTGTTACTGATGATGATACTAGAACACCATGACTGCGAGGCCTCACGGCTCCTTTCTGTTTTCTATTATTTAGCGCATATTATAGTACTTTTATTTTTTCATGTGTCAAGGCACACCTTGTAATTTTGGACTGTGTGAAGCTACTATAGGGTTGGTTTCTTCCCAAGAGGTAGCCCCATACCTGCGTTACTCTGAAATCAATGAAGGTTGGTATTGGCTAAGCGCAGCTTACCAATTCAGCCTGTCATCTATGTAATGTCTCTCTTTGAATTGATATAGATTAAACTAACTTACCAAAAAAAATTTTAATAATAATGGGAAATTAGGGTTAACGTATTTATTCTTAGTATTAGATAATATAATTATATTTTTATTAATTTAATTTAATATTATTAATTTTATTTATTAAAAAGATAATGTCTAAGGAGCTTAATATATATATATATGATTTAAGGGATCATAAAAGGGTAAAACTAAATAGGGAATAATTAAAAAGGATAAAAAAAAGAAAAGATGGGAGGGGCACTAAAGCTAAAAAACAACAAAGGATGAAGGGTCAGGATCCAACATCTACTAACACTCCATCCATCGTCTCTATTAAGGTTAATATGCCTTTTCTCAATTTCTAACACTTCCTTTAACTTACGGTGGTGAAAATGGTCAATCCTAGCAATAACCTTAGCTACTTTGATGAAAATGTGATGCTTCATCTTTTTAGCGTGATCTACTAAGGTAGAGGAGCTCGCGTGACCTACCATACTTAAGTTCTACCACATGCTCATGAATCCTTTGATTAATGGAATGACCAGTTTCACTAATGTATGGAGCCCCACAAGATCAAGGAAAATATTTATATTTCATTTTCAGAATATTTAAATACATAAATGAGATAATAAATTAACTAATCTAATTTTTCATTATTTCATAGTATTTGAAACTATAGAATATTAATTTATTTTTAATGATGAATACTTGTATTTTATTTGTTAGATTTTCTGCAAAAATTCTATAAATTAAAGATAAGATACATCACTTAATTATTTATGTATATGGCATAACATAAATAAATATAATGAATTTTTATCTTAGGTTTTTGTGATCTATATTTATTTTTGAAGATTACTTTATGATAAATCACATGGGCAATGTTTGATGGTAAACATTTCGAGCCTACTAATGAGGTTCATTAGTAGGTTCGAAACTACCATCAAACATTGTGGATGTGATTTATCCCAAAGCAATATTCAAAAATAGAATGATTCTTTTCATTTATTATATAATTATTTCTTTCCATTAAAAAAATACTTAATTTTTATTAATGTAAGTAAAAATTACATTTTTTCAACACATTGTTGTGTATATGTAAGGAAGTCCATCCACCACAAATAACAACCAAACATGTCAAGTAAGATATTCGATCCATCACCAAAAAAAACTACCAAATCATAGTGGGGTAAAAAATGTAGATCTCCACAAAAATAAAAATATGTACAAATGAATAGGCTAGAAAAAGTCGGCAAACATCAACCATAGTTTTTCCCTTTCTTCTTTTACATCTTTTTCCAACCATTTGACAATGGTTCAATCGGCACCAATGCCAATGATCTATGAGCCTCCATCAAGGAGGCATCTTTATTAGAGTCAAAACTCTTTGAAGCATGAAATCCTTTATAGCCTCCTTATCCATTCAAGATTTTCATTCCCACAGGGGGAGAATCCTGCTAAATCTATATAGTCGAGCATGTCTAGGGAGGAGAGATATAAACTACTTATTCTGATTTTGTGGCATGTTCTCGTATTCCCTTATTATTAAACATTATTTGTGTCTTCTTCTTCATCATCGTCGAAAGGATGAGTTTCAATAAATTGAGATCATTTTGGATGATTGAGTTGCTTCCTTTTCTTTTTTGGGTTTTTCTTTGCCAAAGGACAAGAGCTATAAAGGTAGCCTATTTGAAAACATTCATGACATATGAATGTCGTTTTTTCATAGTCCAATACTTGGGACCACTGCAAATTATTGTGCATTAATGTAATACTATCTAGAAGTCCTTTTCTCGAATCTATTTCCACACATATTCTAGCAAAGGTGAAGAGGCATTTTTTTGTTTTTTCCATATCTCTTTTTTAAAAGTTACCCAATGTATTACCAATGTCTTCTATAAATTGATGGTGCCAAAAAGGGGAGGGGCATATTTTTCACCTCACCAATAATCGACATGGAAGTAATCACCATATATGTGGCATCGAACTCCTGGAACCATGCAGAAACAAACAACCCTGCATTACACCAGAACCATGGCCCTTCTTGTAGAAAAAAATACAGGTCCTTCTCAGTATCAAATTCGACTATGAAAAAACCTTATGAAAAAATATTTTGAGCATAAACATATGTCATAGTTTGGTGTCCACGATGAAAAAATCCATTTATTTAAGGAGTCTAGTTTTGGCCAAAAACTGTTAAATCTATACAATATTTCTTTCTTTTGGAGTGTCGAAAAGAGAGAGGAGACCTCTAAATTATTAGCCTCCAAAGTAGGGGACTATTCCATTTGGTCAAATATATAAGGACCTGGAATATTTTGGATTTGTTCTAGTGAGCGAGAAACTTGAGGCTAATCTACTGAAGTTGTTCCCTTCTTTTGAGCAGTTGCATCCTTGTAGGAGACTTGTGATTTATTTGTTGATTTTGTAGCAAAAGATCCCCTATGGAGTCTTTAATTCAATATGATGCTTGAATTTATTGAAATATTATAGTCTTATAGTTGTTGAGAATCTATTAAAACCTTCCCTTCGAGTTGAAGACTTTGAGAACAATATGGTATGTCAAATACAACTTCAATATATAGAATACAGTAGGAGATTTTTTAACCCATCTAGTTTTTGTTTTCCCACAAATATTTTTAATAAAAATTTGGAACAAGGGGTTCATTTCATGCTCTATCAATGATGAAACATTCTTAAAACAAAAATTATTTAAGGGTTTCTCACAGGAGGAGACCATCAAAGGATGATCACAGAAAAATGCATTCTCTAGCATAGGGATAAACAAAGGCAAACAATTACACATGATAATAAGGGGGGGGGGGGGGGGAATTGATAATATCACCCTTCCACAGTAACAAAACGTCCACACCAAAATAATAATAACTATAGATGATTGTGGCCGGAAACAAATCAAAGAAAGAGCTAGGATTGTAGAATAATACCGACAAGAGGCCTAACCAAAGGGGTCAACGAGGAAAAAACACCCAACCTTATCTATTCTATATTGTTCTCCTAGAATTTTGTTGGCTAAGAAACATTGAGAGTGAACAAAGCATAGTCTACTATCCAAACTCAGCTCCACAGAGAATGTACGTGCCGAACCCTCGAAACCCCTCGACGACGCATGACTGCCAAGTGCCGAATTTTTAAACGCTAATCACCATACCTCGAGCTTGAGGAGCAAAACATCATCAATAATCCACTCTATAATCATGTTATTTAATGATTTAATTGTTATATTAATTAATAAAATAATATCACTAAAAAATAATTATCATTTTATAATAAAATTTTATTTTAAAATTATAATACATAAATAAATAAATATTATCATGTTTACAAAGTTTAAAGTTTTCCTCCACTATAATAAAAAATACAAGAAAACATATTTTGGAAAAGAATTCAACTAATACAAGGCTCTAATAGTAATTGACAATTTTTAGTTAAAAAATGGTTTAAATAACTTTAAGTTAAAAAAATGGTCTTTATCCATGTATTCAACACTTACTTTACTCTTCTCTGTAGCCCTAAAACCCTAAGAAAACCTTCTCTCACTAAAATATTATTATTGGGTCACCCCTCCTTTGCGTCAGTGCTCTAATTCCGGCATAACCTTCTTCTTCTACAGGGATCTCTTGGTAAGCATTTTCATTGGCCCGTTTTCTTGTCACATTTAGAGTCTCTTACAATAGCTAAGGCCTAGAAGGCCCAAGTCATCAAAAATGACCAATCCAACCTCCCCATATTATTTGTATTAGGAGGTCGTCCCATTCAACTAATTGGTGACCGCTAGGTTGAAGTTCTAGAAAGCCCCCCTTCTCACTTCGTTAAGAAATTGGATCAGATCCTGAAAGTGGAGGTATTTGCTCCAAATGCTATATTTCATGCCCTCCAACTTAAAAAAAGGTGTTTAGTGTGATATTTTATGGGTATCTGGCCATCACCCAGATCTGCCAATGGATCGAGAAAAACTGGCAACCCTTAATAAAAGGGGAGATCACCTCTTCCTTCTATGGGAAATGGTTTTTCACCTTCTTTTTTGTAAATAAATCAGATCGGGAACTAATATTCATGGGTGGACCATATTTTATGGGTTCCCAAGGGTTTTATTCGGATATTTGGAGCCTCAATTACGATCCAAAATACGATGTCCCCTCTGTTGTAGCAATCCTTTTTAAGTTATCCTTTCCTCCCCTCCATTGTTGGAATGATGCTACCTTCAGAAGTATTGGAAACACTTTGGGAAAGTATGTCGATTGTGTAAAACCTCAAGATGGTCTCTTCTCTTCTACCTAAATGTGTATGGAAGTAAATCTAAATAAGGGGATTCTTTTCTCAGTCAACCTTAGTTTGGATAACGAGTCCAACATCCAAGAAGTTGATTATGATCATCTCCCCTTTAAGTGTAAATTTTTCCATGAGTATGGTCACATTTCTAGAAAATTCCCTAAGAAGTAAGAAGCACAAGAAAAACATGGAGATTCAGGATAACAATGAAAACAAGAAAAGAAAAGGAGGGGACCCAATAGAAAAATGTTCCCCCCAAATAAACAGTAGGAACAAGAAAATTAAAAAGGAACTAAATCCAACTCCCCCAAGAACAAATCCATTATTATTAGGGAAGGAACAAGAAAATATTCAATTAATGGTAGAAATGGGAATATATATGAAGTACTCAATGATGAACATGAGGAAGGGGAAATCCCTCAAAATCTCCCCCTGGAATCAGATTATCCAATAATTCAATCTAATCTCCATGATCATGTAAATCTAACGATCAATCTAGAACTAGCGGGGAAAAGACACAAATCAAGCTAAGTTCTCTGAAGAAGAAGAAGGATTTCTCTCACCAAGAGAAGGCAATGTAGCTCCAACGTATGAAAGTTCATTCAACGAGAAATCTAAAGAAAAAAAAGTAAAAGAGATTGAATGAAAATTTTGTAGAATGAAAGGAAGACAAATATACAAGTTTGGATAGAAAATCCATATAAAGAGAAAGAATTGGGACATCAATCAACAATAAAACATCTCCAAATGGGGGATATGGGAAATAAAGGAAAAAAAATGTTTTAGCGATGCCCTAGCTAAAGGGTAACCCATACCAAATGATAGTCCTCTAATGGAATTGTAGGGGAATCAAGTCTGAAAAGTGAATGGCAAAAGTAAAATCTCTAATATGAAAAGAAACAACTTATGTGGCTCTACTCTAGGAGACCAAAATGGAGGACCACGAGATCCTCACACCAGACAATAGCTTATGGAATAGTAGTTCCATTGCTTGAGTCAGTGCCATAGGAGCTTATGGTGGCCTATGAATCCTATGGATCAATGTCAACTTCAACTCCTAAACTCACATAAATCGACACACTAGCTATCTACTTGTTTTCTGAATCTTGCCTCCAACCAGGTATGTTCTATAATCAATGTTTATATGTCGGTCCATTTTAGATAAAAACATAAATATTGGGCCTCTCCCCAAGGCCTTCGGGATACTAATTTTGGATCCTTTAGCATATTTGGATGGGATTCCAATACCACCTTACATATCTAGGAAAAAAATAAGGGCTCTCTTATCAAAGACCCCTTCCAAGAGTCGATGGAAATTTTATTATCCATCTTCAGTTAATTGATATCAAGCCGAATGGTCTCAGTTATAGTTATAATAATAAAAGAGTTGGCTCAAACCATATTGTTGCGAGATTGATTTTGGATGCTTTCCTAGCCCACAATATCTCCCTCAAATCTTTTATACTTCCCTGGAACGGTTCATACCATTTCCCTATCAAGTTGGATTTGTCCCCTTCTCTTAAATTCAAACCCATCCCTTTTAGATTCAACCCTTAATGGATTAAACACCAAAATTTTCATGAGTTGGTATCTTTGTCATGGAATCCTAGGGTTGATGGAAGCTCAATCCTGATTTGGGAAAAAAAAATTCAAAGGTATTAAAACAAGACTCAAATCCTAGGCAATAGTCTCATAACATGATAGAGAGGCAATTATTCAAGATATGGAACAATAGATTGCACAAGCTCATTCTTCCATGGAAATTAGGCCACTAACAACTAAAATTTTGATTCAAGATAAAGCAATATTTGAAAAATAACATTCCTTGTTAAAAGAAGAAGAGGAGTATTGGAGACTAATATCATGGAGCGTATCATTAGTGGAATTTAGAGGTCTAAAATGGGCCTCCTAAGGAAATTATAAAACAATAGTGGAAATAATAAAACAAGATTTGATTACATCATCAAACTTTAGAGCGAAAAAGAAAAAACTAATTTTTCAACTGGTATTTTCAACTTATCTCCCTATGGGTTTACTCAAATTTCAAGCGGAAACACTCGTTGGATGCCGAATTTGATTCCTCATCAAGGGAGTACCCATGTTGGATACTTTCAACAGACCCTGCTATAGGAAAAATGAGAAATACATGAAAAATGTAATTGCAATAACGTTTTTTCATGTATTTATCAATTTCATGTAACAAAGTCCATCAAAAGAATGCAACATGGGTACTCCTTGGATGAAGAATTAAATTTTTCATCCAATGAGTACTCCCACTCAAAATTTGAGTAAACCCTTTGGGAGATAACTTAAAAATACGAGTTGAAAAAGTAGTTCTATTATTTTATTATTTTTTATTATTTTTACTTTTTGACATAAAAATTGGTGAATCATCCCCCATGGTTGACATCATCACCTTGAATCCTATTCGTTCTTATAAAGTTTATTTTGGTTGTACATTTTTCTTCGGAGGCCCATTTTAGACCTCAAAATTTCCCTAATGGGCCTGAGGCTGACAACATAAACACTAATTTTTTCCATAAGTAGACCAAGAATTAGGAAAGTAAAAATATAATTCAGGAAATCACGGTAATTGGGGTCAAGGTGGATGACTTGAAAAAATTCAAGATGGAGTCTGCAACATACTTTAACAACCTTTATAAGAAGATTGATCCCTCGTCAAAGGAGGTGGAGGCTTATATTTTAGATCATATCCCACAACTGAGCTTGGAAGAAATGAATCAAAAACTAATTATATTACCTACTAAGGAGGAAATAATTAAAGTGGTATTCGCATTCCCCCTGGACAAAACTCGGGGGTGAGCTGAATTCACAACCCACTTTTATCAACATTGTTTGGAAATCATCAAGCGATACTTTTGTAGAATGGTTGGTTACTCCCTCAAGCCACCTCGTCATTATTGGATCCTATCCTTAAGGAGGAAAATCCCTTCTCTTTCAACAACTTCAGACCTATTTCTCTATGCAATTTATCTTATAAAATAATCTCAAAAGTTCTAGCCAAAATACTTAAGAAACTTCTCCCTGCAATAATCTCAAAAAACAAAATATGTTTTGTGTGAGGGAGATAAATAATTGATAACATCATTTTGGTTAAAGTGGCTATATACTCCAATCATACAAGAGAGGACAAAGGAATGATTATTAAATTTGATATAGCCAATTGTATTGATTATGGATGCTTTTGACTATGCTTTTGACACTGAGATGTTAAGTCACCAACTAGTCAAAGGATTATTGTTGATAAGGCAGTCACATGTTTACTCAATCGAAACCTTGGATAATGATGATAATAGGGTTCCCCACATTGATGGATTCATTCTTTGGTCTACCTAGATCAAGAGATCCTCATGCCGTGGGGTGGGTGGTATAGCCTGTTATATCAAAAATAATTTTTTTTCCCACATGTTGTTTCATAAGATTGACCCCCTTAATCAATACATTTGGATCAAAATATCTTACTTTAATACCAATATAATTTTCCTTGCAACTTGTTACTTTGATCCCATTAACTCTAATTCCTATAAGAAGAAAAACCTAGATAATATTTCTCCCTTCATTAACTTAGAACGTGATATCCAAAACCTAAGGAATGAAGGAAACATTCTCGTGCTTTGGGACTTTAATGCTCAAAATTCCACTAACCAAGCCACTCCAATAAGTAATAACTCTAACACTAACCACTTATGGCTTGATGAGGATTATGTTCTAGTTAGTAAATTCCAATGAAACTTTGAATACACTACAAAGAACCTTTTTGGCACTGAGCTAATTAAGCTTTGCGGTTCCCAAGACCTAATTATTTGTAACGAGATAAATAAGTGGCATTCCTCTCGTCAAATGACTTGTATTCATTGGCACAATAACAATGTTGTGTACTATGTGACATATGATACCCAGGTTCTCCAAGTATAGTTAATTTTGATCTCTTAAACGTACATGATCCTGCTCTAATCATAGACCTCTCTCCTTAACCCTTAACCATGATATGTACCCCAACCACATGCATAAGAATGGCAAGAGTCAAAGACACATGAGTTTTGACAAAACTAAAATGTATCTCTTCTTAAATTTTTTATCAAGGGAGTTATGTTCCTTAACATATAACGACAACATTGATCACATCTACCACAACTTTACTACTATCCTCTCCACTACCATTAACAACTTCTTTAAGCAGGTATCATATAATAAGAACAATATCACTTCCAACCCCTAGTATGATAATAATTGTAAATATTCCATGAAAGTGATTAGAGATTCTCCCAACGAAACTATTAAGCATGAGAACATCAAGGTGTTGAAATATCTTATCAAAAGGAAAAAAAGAGACTATATAAACAAGAGGCAATATATTATCCTTAACTTATATAAAGTTGAGCCTAGAGAGTTTTGGAGAATAATTTTTGTACATAAATCGAAAGATAACAATTTGATCCCCCTAAAGGAATGTGATGTCTATATTAGGAACCTCTATGATTCTCAAGACACCATGGGCAACATCAAAAACACTACTTGTTATGCAGGAAAATCCTCTCTGCGAACAAAGACGATCCCTCTATCCCTAGGATGGGTCTAGTACCAACAGGGAACAATTAGAAGCCCACTTTCCTATATTGTAAAGGCATGCAGATCGTGAATAGATCACCTGCTTCGGTCTAATTCTATTCCCCGCTTGAATCCTTTAATCATTCACGCTCCGTAGTTAGATCTTCTCCATTATCGGTGCTTGGTTACCTTCACAATGGATCAAACAAAAAAAAACATGAAAGCATAACATATATCTTGCATATACAATCTAATTAGTTGATCAAGGAAAACTAAGAATCCAATCACACATTAAAGAAGAGAATGGAAAACATGAATCAATGTTATTATATTAAAATAGAGAGGGGGAGTTACAACCTGTTCCTTGATGTCACAACTCTCCTTCAATGGGTCCTGATCCAGGCACGTCTCCAAAGTGCTCTTTGAACTTGATGTGGAGGGAAAAATGTCTCAACTCTTTCTCGATACCTATAGCAATAAATATCCCTCTATTTTTCTTCTATCTCTGTTCTAACTAGCAGAGCTATGGGAGATTGTCCATTTTATAGCAAAGGAGGAGGGAGAAAGGATCCACTTAAGGTGGGGAAATGGGTTATCCCTTAGGGTGGTTCCACTTTTCTAGGAACAAAGAGCCCAAAGGGATAAGCTCGGCTCTATCCTCAAGAAGAATCAACTATCTCTCCGCCAAAAAGCTTATAGATCTCGAAGCTTCACTTCCATTTTTAAAAAAATTTCTAGAAGAGGATCGATGCAGGTATGATCCTCATTCCAGCACCGATCGACGCTGCCCTAGACCAAAAAAATAGCCATCGGCACGAGCAATACATGGAGAGGGTGCCTTGCTCTAGATAATCAGTGTTTCAAGGAGGTTCTTAAGGAATGTTCAACATAGAGTTTACTCATTGTGCTGGAAGGGATATGATGGCACATTTTCATGATGGAAAATAGACACAGGGTTCACTATTAAGGGTCTCTAGGATCAAGAATGGGAGTACTGGGATAGTGAAAAAAATTTGTGTAACATATGCCCCCTAAAGCATGAAGGTCGAACAAGAGTGAGGGGTGAAATGATTTACGAATACATGCCAAGATCAAGACATCGATGTCAGAAAACCTGTGGAAACAAGCACATATATAAATAACCTGATATCTCTAAAATAATCATATGACATGAGGTATGGACGCAGGCATCCATAGAAGAGATTATAAAATAGGATCCGAGGTATGGTCGCAACCATCCAAATAAAGAGGATCACAAATATAGACTCAAGGTATGGTCACAACCATCCAAATGAAAGAGTCAGGTGTAAAATCATGAATAATACATATCGCCTCATAGCCTAGGCTTTATTAGACAAAATCTAGGGTCTTGCGCTCTATCACAACCCGATCAAGTACAAATTCAAGCACGTGAATAAATGAGTTGAATTCGAACATGCAAGAAAATTGCCTCATTACTAGTGAATGATGTAAAACTTTAACAAACGCAAGAGAAACCACCAATGATGACAATGGCTCTCAAGGTACCAGCAGTAAAATCTACAAGATGTGAATAAGGAACTAATGTCGAACACTCGCGAAATCACCCAATCAAAGGAAAATGATGTAAGCCAGTCGTCGGATGCGAACAACCTGCCATTAGGGCATGCATGCTCTAAGTTACTGAAAAAGGGATCTCTAGATCAACTTCCCGGATAGTGTACTAAATTCGACAAGTAGTGATCCATCGAAGGAGGGCCATAATGTATCCCACATCATTGACACGAGATGAATTCAATAAGATAATAATCAAAGTGATCATAGAACTAGGTAATGAATGAGACATAGAAGGAACTTTTCTTGAACATATCAAACACACGACTCTGGAGTTTGGCAGTATTTGACTCAAATGGAATCACAGGTCATGGTTTACTAGAATGGTAATGACAAGAGAGGTAAAAAAAATTTCCCAAACCCATGGAGGCAATGTGACGAATGAAGGATATCCCCAACCCGACACGAAACAGAGAACATGTCATGTTCAAGAGCGACATACCGCCAACAAAATTTATTAATGATTTCCATTTTCCCCCACCATTTCTGGCGAGTACCCCAATAATTTTTGTATACAAGCTTGAAGGGGATAGTATGTTCTTTTGATATAATTTTTTCCTTTGGACAAATCCATCCTACTACATTTTACGAGCCCTAGAAGGAGTAACTTGGTGTCGTCATGATGACGGATCCAATGTCGTTAAATTTTAACGAGTCTGAAAAAGGTGAAACTCGACATATTTTCATGTTTAGAGAGTTTCAAAAGAGGCAAAAAGAGAACTCAAGATGGTCCTTTTCGTAAATATTCCCTCATACCCGAAAAAGGTAGAAAACAAATTGTGAGAGAACCTCTCAGTCGTGATTGACTAAGGTATTCCTTTTTTGTAAATAATTTATCCTAGCCCGAAAAAGGGGTAGACATATACTGGGTAAATGATGCTTCGTGCACTTTAACAAGTTCAAAATGACAAGAACTCGAAAATATTTTCACGTTTAGAGAATCATAAAAGAGCTGAAAGATGACTCCACCTGAAGGAACAAGTGGTATAAAGGATAGCAACTGGTTCCGGTTATGGTGGAACTTCTAAAAAAAAGTAAAGGTCAAGAGGTTGGCTAACATGACCACTCATTGAAGTGGTTCCTCGGGAATGGGTAAAACAACCAAGTGAAGGCATATGATCAGCCAAGAAAAACCATGGTTCATCTGGAAAAACAGGTTGATAAAATGGAAATCATGAGAGGTAAAATGAGAATGGTTTCTTTTTTACGCAAGCTTGAAAACATGGAAAAATATGCTTAGAATTGGTTTAATTTTTACACAAGCTTGAAAAAAGTTTGCATGCCCCCAACATGGTGACTCGAATCGAGGTACATGCCCCCAAGATTTCGTACATTCACCAAAGTAGATTACTAGTTACTGACAAGTGGATGGAGTGAAGATTCAATCACGAGATTAAATGAAAGACTTGAATGGTATTTTACGAGATCTAATCAAATTTGAATTGAAAAGGGAACCTTTTCATTTTTTAACAAGGTTGATATAGTAAAAGAACTAACCTCATAGATAGCTTGTTTCATTTTTTAAGGAGCTTCACACAAGAAAATGAACTATGATCCGACGAGCTTGTTTCATTTTTTAAGGATCTTGAAACAAGAAAATTAACTATGCTTTGATGACCTGATCAAGACATATAAGAAGTCATGGCTTCCAAGAGGTTCTCCGCTAATGGGAGAACAACATATCGGAAATTGTGATCGAATGCCCCCAGTAGACGATACGTGACGACACTATTAGTGGATGAGGGAAATGAACAAGTGGCTACATAATTAACCTATGGCGGGGAAGATATCACTGACAAGAAATAAATAGCAAGGGATGATGGTAGATGAGATGTCACATCAGGACCAACAAATGAAAGTTGATCAATGGTCACGATCTGACCTTCATGTGGAAAACAGATCCCACGAAAGAGGGTGAGACAAGCGCTCCCATGGCATAAGAATAGTCACCCCCCAAGAGTAAGTTAAAATCCAAGGGGCCTTGGAAAACTATCACATATACATAGACAATATTTCCTCCCAAAGTAATAGGTAACTTCAGAAGGATCCGTAACGGTTGACTAGTTCCTTTGTTAAAATCCAACAGATTTTGAGTAACAGGCATAAGCGGCAGAGAACCGAAATCTTGCCAGGAGTTGAGGACATGATACTAACCGAGGTGCCTTCATCTATAATTCCGCCTGGTACGACCATATTGCAGGCCTGTACAATGATCTCAAAGGGCACGCAAGAATAAGACTTCCGTATCTCATGAATAACTCCAATCAAAGGAAGTGACCAAAATACATGGAGGGGGTGCCATAGGAATTGTGGGGACATGTCCTGCGTTACAGAAGAGGAAATCATCCCTCCTATTTACACGATTGCTCGGGAGGGAGGCCCGATTTCGTCGCTATAACCCAAGACCATCACTTTTGGAATATGGTGACGGAGTTCCGAGGATCACCCTCTTGGATCATGGAAACAGGAGGATCGCCCTTTGGTCCCGGGGAATCAAAAGAAACAAAGAGAACCTGACAGGGATGAGACCCACTCTTGAAGTAAAAGACCTTATGTACTGTAGGTGAAATTAGGTCGATATTTTTCTCAATCAATGATTGGTCGTAAATGGACTTAGGATACTGACTTTCAGAGAGACCGGAATCGACCAGAGATAAATCCTGATAAATGGGTTGATCAACTAGCATACGACTTGAAGAAAAATTCGTGTAACCAACGGGAAGACAGGACTCAGAAGACAAAAGGGAATCCAACACTTTAGAGGCTTCATCCATATAAGGACAGAGGTGAATGGGATGGTTCCCTTCACACAACCTATAGGGAAATTTGATTTTACCCAGTTTCTTACGAGTCTTATTATCTCTAGTTGAAGGCTCATCATCAACATGAAGCACAGAGGTTGATGATGAAGGATGAATGGGGGCAATGGAACACACTTATAACACCTTAGGAAGACCAGGGAAATCACGAAGAATATGGTAACCCTCGCATAGATTGCAAGGGAATTTGACTTTACGGGATGTAAAGAGAGGTTTCTCAACATTAGTGGCATGGGTAGAAATAGTTGTTCATTTCCTCCTAGCTTATTTTCCTTCTTCTTCTTCTTCTTAGCCACCTGGTTACTAGAATCCAGACTTTCACCAAGTGAAGAGGGAGAACGAGGTGAAGAAATAGGCGAAGAAGGTGAGGGGTCAACCTTAAGATCAACATGGGGTTGACATTGTTCAGGTAGAGAGAACTCGGTTGAGAAACAATTTGTATATTCAAAACCACAAGGGTTGAAAATAACCAAACTGGCAGACCAATGGTTAATCCTGGGAGGGACAATGTTTCCATATACGGGACACCAACATTTTAGATTGAAGGAAATGAAGCAGGATTCCCATCCAAGGGGACCCATGGGTTGAATAACTCAGGAACCATTTCCATTGATCTCAATCTAAGATGAGCATGGGTAAAATGTTATCGTGGAAGATAAATTTTAGAAATTAAAACAAAACAAATCAAAAAGGGGTGAACTAGGAAAAAGGATTACTAGGTAGCTGTTGGGTCATTAATATGCCATTATTATTATCACTTTTGAACACTTATTCCACCCATTTCATCACGTCATTTATTATAATTTATTATTTAAATCCATTTTATGATGATTTATGCTTCTATGAATGAATGTTATTTATTCTCCTTTATTTCCAATAAATTGATGATTATGAATTATTTTATCAATGATAGTTTTAATAAATCAAGTTATAACATTATTCACCATTTTTAGACTTCCAAGGTAATTTCCGTATCAAGATTTGATCATTAAAAGTGCCAACTCAGAAATTCGCTAGAATAGGAAGTGACGGTTTTGCGGTTGAGATTCTGAGCAAATGAAGCAGAATCGGGAAAATCCGGAACATGGGTTTTGTCCAAAACGGACCCAATTAACTTTAGTAAAGAACGGTTTGCCCAAATTCGGCTTTTGCTGAGAGAAACGCAGGGTTCTTCGAGCACGATTTTCTGAGATTTGTTGTTGCGGCCGTCCTCCAAATCTCAGCTGCAAAGCCAAATTCGTCTTGTTCTTGTTGAAAGCTGGATGGAAATATATCTTCTTGTTTATCAATTGGTTGGAAACAATCTAATTTTGTAATATAAATCATGTTGTACTTATCTTTATTGTAACTGCTCTCTGATCTCTCTTTATTTAAATCAGAACAGAGATCAGAGAGGGGGATGACTTCGTGGATGGATTCAAATGATGGAATCGAGGATGAATTCGTAGAATCGTAATCGAGGACAGCGAGAGAATGATAATGGCCGAGCGATCGAGAGATTTCTTTTCGTAATCCATTATAACTCTGCTTTGATATTTTAATATAAATCTGGTTGTTGTTCATTCTGTTCATCTGAAGTAACCCAACAGCATCTGCTGGCGGCTAAGGGCCCAGCCTCTGGTGGATTGTGCTGCTGCTGTATATTATTTCTTTGGTTTATGCGTGGTTTTTCTTATTAGCATTATTTGTTAATCTGATGTGTTGTTTAGTTTACATCACACGCTCTGTTATGCTTAATTTATTAAGGTTTCTAAAGACAGAACTATTGTATTGACTCTGCATCGTATCTCTGTTCTTTTAAGTGTTGATATAATACTGCTAGTCTTTACATAATACTGTTGCTGTTTAATTACAGAGCCGCTGTGCTGTGCACTTGTTCATTAACATCACGAAATTTATCTTGGGAGTTATGTTCTTTGCGATTGTTGGATCTATAAACAATGTTGTTCTACTTTGAAATGCAGTCGTACTCTTTCTAACTAAGATTGATAATTGGATCAGATTACTATTAATGTGTGCCGTGTGTTAAGTCATTGTGTATTTGTATTTGGATTTCCAGCGTTGTTTCATATCCTCTCATTAATCAATGCTGTTCTATTTCCTTGTGTTGTTCGATTTATTCTTAGAGTAAAGATTGCTATTAATTTGGCTTTGATATTATTCATTTCCATTAATTAGAGTTTGCTGTCTAGATTCTTTTAATTACAGTTTGCTGCCCATTTACTTTGTTGTTCTATTTTGCTATCTGCCGTTCCATTTACTCGCATTTGTTGTTTTGGTGTGAGAGACGATCTAAGGCTGTAGTGAGCTTCGACATTCACTGTCTAGCTCCCAGACCCGTGGTCTATGCTCTCATTTCCTTTCCATCAATTTCCAAAGGGATGGGCTATTGTTGTCAAACCCTTGACTGATACATTGCTTATTTTTCTGAATGAATGATTTAGTTTAGAACAGTTCAGTTTCTTGCTGTTCCAATTAGATTTTGTTTCTAGCTTTCATTTACTTTTGGATTTTAAGCACTATACTGCAAAACATTACTCTTGAGTAAATAGCCGCCTCAGACTGAGTACACTCTTGAAACAAAAAGTCGTCCCTGGGTTGAGAATTAATGTGAGGTAATTAGGAGTTACAAAGACACCTTTTTATCGCTCCACATTTTGGCGCCGTTGCCGGGGAGAGTGTAGCCATTTCTAAAGAGTAGTGTGAATCTGATGAGTGCCTGCTAGGGAAGAGTTGGATCTTAAAAACGGAAGGTAAGAACCTACGTGAGGAGCATGTAAAAGCCCTGCTCCACTGTCCGCTTTCCTTACAGATTTGTTGTTGCTTTGTTAGGTAGAAATAGATGTTTGAATTTTTGTGTGAATGACTAGGAAAAAAAATAGAAATTTTGAAAAATGAATCACATGATTTCATTCAAGTGGTGATGTAAGCACCACCCATTTCACTAACTAATTGACAGGAACATTGGAAGAAGGAGCTTTGAAGGAACACATGAAGGACATCTTCTGTTATGGTAAGAAACTGCCCAACATCTTTTTCGATTTCCTGCTCAACTAATTCCACACTCTCACCGCAATAAACCAGTACAACATACTTACAGTGTTGAACTGCCAAATTTACCCACCCTTCCCACCCATTCTATCTCACATACGCCATTAGAGAAAACTTACAATGAGATTCAGAATGTTTTAAATTCAAAAATTGTAGAAGTTATGGAAGAAAATGAGCTTACTTCTAGTTTGCATCAACAAACCATTTTAAAAGCTCAAGAACCTCATGATATGATGGGAAATCAAGAAAATAAAGGATATATTGAATATTGGTTTCACTCCATCACTTGTTTGCAACATTGCTCCACACTTCAACAATTTTTGACTCCATCTTTTCAAGGGAAGTTGGCTTCTCATACCCTAATTTTTATCAACATGTATTTTTCAAATTTGGGTATGTGCATACTAGAGGCCTTATTTCTAAAATGGTTCCACTGGAAATACTCTTATACATAAACATATTCGATTCTCAAAAAAAGAGTAGGATAGTGGAGAAAATAAAATAAAATAAAATAAGGACATAAATAAATGCATTTTGTTTTTTTTGTAAAAATAGTTGTTTTTTTGTTGCAATACGCTATCGAAATCAACATCGGTGATAAATATTCCAATTTATTTGTGTATGTAGATGAATTATATTGCAAATAAAAATTCTATAAACACTTATATTCATTTTTATCACCAATTTGAAAAAAATGCTTGAATATCATTTTTTTGGCTTGCGGGCTTGATGAACTTTCTGGAAAAACAGTCGGGACAGTCGTGTTTTGAGGGGCCAAAAATGAATATTTTTAAAACCTGTTTCTACCCTAGGTAGCCCTTGATGTCTAATTTCTAACTCAATTTGAATCAGTCAATTTGGATTTGAAACGAAAAAGTTAGAACCAAAACATTGACCGGATGTCTAGTGGGCAGCTCAGGAACAGAGTTGGGACAGTCAGTTTTTGGAGGTCTAAATGAATGAATTTTTAAAACCTGTTTCTATGGTAGATTCCCCTATGAATCTAGTTTACAATGCAATTGGAATCATTCATTTTTGATATCGTATGGAGAATTTATGATCAAAATACTGACTGTCTATCATAAATCAGCACCCTTAAAACTATGTCTTTCTGGCTGTTCCTTACATTATTTCACCTATCAATTCTTCTTTTCTTCAAAACATGTTTTTATTGGAAATAAATAAATGAATCTACTTTCATTTCCAATTTGAATCATTCGAATCCGACATCAAACGAAAAATTTATGCTTGAAATATCAACGGTTGGTCTAAGCTGGGTAATCGGAAATGACTCTGTTATGCAGGTTGTTTTAACTAAAATTGACATATCATATCATCGAATTTCTAAAACATGTTGCTACTGGAGATAAAAATTTGAATTAACTCTCATTTAGCTTTGGAATCACTCAATTTCGATGAAAAACAAAGAAGTTGTGATTAAAACACTGTTGGATAGTATGGTCGACCGCTGCTCTCCCGCGGGTGACAAATAAATTTTATTTTGTTATTCTCTCAATGGATTTGTTATACAGAATAACTACTTCTTGTTTTTTGCATAATTCTTGGATTAGGGGAGCCCGCGCACCTCTCTTTCTCCATGGTTTAATGTTTTATTGCAGGTAGATACTCGTTTTTTGCAGGTCCTAAGAGAAAAAGAAGGTCAATTTATGGACGAGTGATTCTTGAAACAAAATTTAATAAAACAAATGAATTTCATCCAACTCATTACCCAACGGATTCATAATAGAACAAATGAAGAATTGATTTCAATTTAAAGATTCATGTCTTGTCACTGCTGCCAAAACATTTTTCAAAAAAAATCATTTTTTTTCCATAATATCATAGCTGTTGTAACTTAATTTACATATTGTTTTTTAAAATGTTGTTTCTTTTCTAATTTCTCTTATATTTTGTGTTTCAGGTGTTGCTTCATTCAAAGTGTGACCCATCCTCAGCATCAATACAGTGAACAGCTAATTCATTCTTTGCGTGCTTGCATTTCATGCTTGTGCATTTTTGCTGTTCTTTTTCTGAAGGGACAGCGTTTGTGTACACTTTTGTCGTTTTTGCTGTTCCTTTTTCAAAAGGACATCAATTTCGTTTTATTATTCCTTTTCCAAAGGAACAACACCTTTTTGGTCAGCAATTCATTTATCACGGGTCATTTTTCCATTCCTTTTCCACGACTCTTTTTGCTGTTCCTTTTTCACATTTTGCTGTTCCTTTTCGAAATGGAACAGCACTTCTGCACTTTCACGTTTGTTGTACCTTTTCGAATGGAACAACACTTCTGCATTTTCCATTTTTGTTGTTCCTTTTCCAAAGGAACGACACTTGCATTTTTGCTGTTCCTTTTCGAATGGAACGGCACTTGCGTTTTTGTTGTTCCTTTTCGAATGGAACGGCACTTGCGTTTTTGTTGTTCCTTTTCTAAAGGAACGGCACTTGCGTTTTTGCTGTTCCTTTTCTAAAGGAACGGCACTTTTAGTTTTTGCTATTCCTTTCTTCAAAGGAACGACATTTGCATTTTCACACTTTTTTGTGTGTATTTTTGCTTTTTGTGTGCATTTCCTTTGTTGTTCCCTACAAGGAACAACACTTTTTTTGCGTGTTTTTGCTGTTCATTCAAAAAAAAACAACACTTTGGGAGTATTTTCGAGAGCAACCCTTCCTTCCTCTTGTGGAATTGTTCTTAGTTCATCTCAACCACATTTTACTGATTCCCCTTCATGGCATGAAGTACACTATTTTTATGAGGACAAGAATTATGGATTCTATTCAAGCGAGTTAATATCATTCACGTTATGATCTTTAACAGGACAGCTCCTTGATGATAGAATATTTTCAAAAGAGACACAATTATTTATATACTACTTTACCGCATTGTTTTCTATTGAACATGATGTTGATTGATCATCTTAATACCATGCTGGTTCCACCCTTCTGGATTATAATCTTCTCTGTCTGTAATAAATGAGATTATGGGTATATTTTTCTATTGACATGTTCAACTTCTTCCACCATCCCCGCTCTTAAGGAGTACTGAGCCTCCCTCTTTTTATCATAAAAATGTGTAATAATAACAAAATTTTGTTCGCAGATGGAGGATAGGGGGTCTCATTACGAGCCAGCCTACCATGTTCATAAGGCTGTAACAAAGTGACATTCCCATTATGGCCACCACACCAGGGTTATGATCCATTGGATAGTCCAATTTTCCTTGGAACAGGAGGTCTCATCACGAGCCGGCCTGATCACTTTTGCTACATCTCAGTGAATGGCAGTGTGGTTATCTGGTTACCACGCCAGCACATTGATCTCTTCTGTAGAACAACAATGTAACTCTCTAGTTATAAATTGAGGATTCTGGCTCATATGGGTTAAAAAGAAACCCTGCCGAGGCTATGGACGCCTGCTGGCAGCAGCGGCTCTGCTTATGGTATTGAAGTTATATCTTATCGTCAATTATTATTATAATACCATTTTCTTATTTTTTTTCTTTTTATCAGAGAAGTTATTTCCTTAGCTTTTTCCCTGTTTTGAACCTTTATGCATGAGAAATTGTTTTATGATCAATCACATCATTTTCAGCTAGAATGCTGTCAGTTAAGCATCTTTTTAGCATATTGTTGTCCTTTTTCGTTTTTCATAAACTATCATCAATCCAAAGCGTCCTATCTCTTATTCATAATTATCCTTACACACTCTGCTTTCATTATAACCATAACTCTCGCTGTCCTATCATTGATTTGTGTACTCTACTGCTGTATTGTTCATTCCCTTGCCTTGCCATCAGCACAACACCTTTCATATGATTTATGGTCATGGAATTCCTTTTCCAATTGGAGGGGGGAATGTATGCATTATGGGATTGCATGCGATATGATTACTGCACTCTGCCATAACTTGTTGATTTGACAAAAGTTTTTCTGATTGAAAGTTTTGCATGCATCTTATCTGTTGCTATTCAAACATGCCAAATAGTGTTTTGTTTGCAGGAAAACAACAAGTATGGGCAGAATTCTATTCACAGCATGACTACAGTATTGCAACTAACAGAAGAGGCTCGAGCAACTCGCATACGTGAACAATTTTTCAGACATGATGTGCTTACCTGGATTCCACCTTTTGCATCACTTTCAGCACCAACTCTGCCTACATCAGCGTCAACAACTGCCAGTGCATATATGTCATTCCACATTTTTGGAGGTAAAACTTGAGGTAAAATAGCATAATTTTCTGATTTATTACGAATTTAGGAGAATTTCATGAAAATCCATTTTGAGCATTATTTATCATCCTTCATTCCACATCTTTACCACTTTCCCTTTTTTAGCAGCATATCATTTTCGAGTATGGGGGAGTGTTCCTTTCATTCATTATAACCATGTCATTCATATTCTTTATCATCCATTGCTATTCTTATTCCTTCTCAACACCTCCCTTATTCCATGTTGTTTTACACCAAGCATAGAATTCAACAACTGGTAGCAACCTCCTCTATTTGTTTTCTAGCATCGCATGAGGACATGCTAATTCTTCAGAGAGGGGGAGGAATTGCTACGCATGATGGATGTTTTCAATTTTCTTTCTCATTTAAGGCATACAATTTTATTTTTACACAATGCAGAAATTGATTTCCATAATATTTTTAAAAAAACCATGAACTCAATTCTTGTGATTTTTGGAAAATGCAGATGTATCATTAATACAAACCCAGATAATTTCAAGATAAATTGGTTCATAAAATTTTGGAAATCATGCACTCTCACCTATAGTCATTTTGTTTATATCTCATGATCCGTGCATCAAAACGATCTGATTTTTGGATCATAAAGGCATTCATATATTATAAATTTACTTGCCAAATTTCAACAAAAGCTGGTTTGTAGTTTTTGAGAAAATGGTTAATGAAGTTTGCTGTTACTTATATCGTATTTTGCGGCAACTTCATACATATAGTTGAATGTCAATGTAAAAATTGTTATGCCTTCATCAAGATTGCTAAAATTGAATATTCATTAATTAAGGAAGCATTCATTTGTTCTCAAATTTTTATTGCTTGGTTAACACATGGGTTTTGTCTTGGGGTTGCATGAAGACATGCAATATATTCAGGTTTTCGTTGCATGAGAACATGCAACATATTGAGTGTGGGGGTATGTTGGGTCGTTAATATGCCATTATTATTATCACTTTTGAACACTTATTCCACCCATTTCTACCATTCTTCATCACGTCATTTATTATAATTTATTATTTAAATCCATTTTATGATGATTTATGCTTCTATGAATGAATGTTATTTATTCTCCTTTATTTCCAATAAATTGATGATTATGAATTATTTTATCAATGATAGTTTTAATAAATTGGTTATAACATTATTCACCATTTTTAGCCTCCAAGGTAATTTCCAGATTGAAGATTTGATCATTAAAAGTGCCAACTCAGAAATGCGCTGGAATAAGGAGTGACAGTTTTGCGGTTGATATTCTGAGCAAATGAAGACGAATCTGTAAAATCCGGAACATGGGTTTTGTCCAGAACGGACCCAATTAACTTAACAAAGAACAGTTTGCCAAAATTCGGCCCGTGTTGAGAGATTCGCAGAGTTCTTTAAGCACGATTTTCTCAGTTCTGTTTTTGCGGCCGCCCTCCAAATCTCAGCTGCAAAGCCAAATTCGCCTTCTTCTTGTTGATCAATTGGTTGGAAACAATCTAATTTTGTAATAGAATCATGTTGTAATTATCTCCATTGTAACCACTCTCTGCTCTCTTTGTATTTAAATCGGAACAGAGATCAGAGAGAGGATGACTTCAGGGATGGATTCAAATGATGGAATTGAGGATGAATTAGAGAATCAGAATTGAGGATGGAAGAGAGAATGGATAATGGCTGAGCGATTGAGAGATTTCTTGTTGTAATCCATTATAACTCTGCTTCGATATTTTAATATAAATCTGGTTGTTGTTCATTCTGTTCATCTGAAGTAACCCAGCAGCATCCGCTGGCGGCTAAGGGCCCAGCCTCTGGTGGATTGTGCTGCTGCTGTATATTATTTCTTTGGTTTATGCGTGGTTTTTCTTATTAGCATTATTTGGTAATCTGATGTGTTGTTTAGTTTACATCACACGCTCTGTTATGCCTAATTTATTAAGGTTTCTAAAGACAGAACTATTGTATTGACTCTGCATCGTATCTCTGTTCTTTTAAGTGTTGATCTAATACTGCTAGTCTTTACAGAATACTGTTGCTGTTTAATTACAGAGCCGCTGTGCTGTGCACGTGTTCATTAACATCACGTAATTTATCTTGGGAGTTATGTTCTTTGCGATTGTTGGATCTATAAACAATGTTGTTCTACTTTGAAACGCGGTCATACTCTTTCTAACTAAGATTGATAATTGGATCAGATTACTATTAATGTGTGTCGTGTGTTAAGTCATTGTGTATTTGTATTTGGATTTCCAGCGTTGTTTCATATCCTCTCATTAATCAATGTTGTTCTATTTCCTTGTGCTGTTCGATTTATTCTTAGAGTAAAGATTGCTATTAATTTGGCTTTGCTATTGTTCATTTCCATTAATTAGAGTTTGTTGTCCAGATTCTTTTAATTACAGTTTGCTGCCCATTTACTTTGTTGTTCTATTTTTTCTATCTGACGTTCCATTTACTCGCATTTGTTGTTTTGGTGTGAGAGACGATCTAAGGCTGTAGTGAGCTTCGGCATTCACTGTTTAGCTCCCAGACCCGTGGTCTATGCTCTAATTTCCTTTCCATCAGTTTCCAAAGGGATGGGCTATTGTTGTCAAACCCTTGACTGATACATTGCTTATTTTTCCAAATGAATGATTTAGTTTAGAACATTTCAGTTTCTTGCTGTTCCAATTAGATTTTGTTTCTAGCTTTCATTTACTTTTGGATTTTAAGCACTATACTGCAAAACATTACTCTTGAGTAAATAGCCGCCTCAGACTGAGTACACTCTTGGAATAAAAAGTCGTCCCTGGGTTGACAATAAATGTGAGGTAATTAGGAGTTACAAAGACACCTTTTTATCG
>JAXQQM020092006.1:0-22115 GCA_034641835.2 Pinus albicaulis | reverse complement strand
AGATTTTAGTTCTGGGCTGTTGAAACAACTCCTCCTTCCATGGATCTACTCCCCTCAAATTCTATCTATTTAATGTAATTTCTGAGTCATTTGTAAGGGGAATAACATGTGGAATAAGTTGGAAATTACTGAGGACTATGCTCCATTTGTAACAGTTTGGCAGGGAATTAATAAAGAAATGCAACTCCGATTTCTGGGATCCCTGTGGTATGGATTTTATCACTGTTCTTTTCTTTGTGTTCATCTGTTAATTGTTATGTTTTCCATTCATTCATTCATATCTCTGGTTGAATGCTTTCAAGATAGATAGGTAGAATCCATTGTATAATTCTTTGCCCTGGGAAATCATTCAATACTCTATGTTTTCTACTGTTTGAAAATGATCCATCTCCTACGTCCCTTTCAACTTCTCAACAGTCTTAAACATTCCATCATTATTTAAACTAAGTTGTTAAAATCCCTGCCTACCTTTCCGTATGAAATAACCTGTATCTCTGATTTAATTCCCCAGTTTCAAACTGCCTAACTCCATTTGATCCATACAACCCTAAAAATTTATAAAAACATTTCAAAATTATTATACCTAGCCTAAAATCAATTTTCAGTTACACTTCATTGAATATTTTTCACAGAGAGAGCCCTCTCCTGACCTTGTAGGGATAGCTATAAGGCTAAGCGTGGTTTGAGGTTACCTTGATTTTCCTTCTTTCAGCCTAAGGTTCAAATTAGGTGCTAACACACCGCAAGGTCCATTGTGGAAGGCCTTTAAGATATCATAGATTTCGTCTTCCCTGTTACACCTACGGATGTGCATATCGGCCCCTGTGTGAAAAAGGTATCATCCAATCCAGGAGAACTGAGTGCTACGATGTACTATTGCTTTCCTTTATCTCGGTGTCAGATGTTTAGGTAGTTTTACCACTCTAAATAATTCACCACATCTGTGTACCATGGCGTTTTCACAGTTACAACAAATTGGTGTTCATCCGGAAACTGATCTTCTATTGCTATTGTGTCATCTGTTCTTGGCACTCGAGAGAGGAAATCTACCACAAGGTTTTCCTTCCCTGGTCAATCCTTATAGTTATATCAAATTCCTGCAAAATTAGCAACCAACGTGTCACTCTTCCATTCGTAATGGGTTTATTAGCTAATTATTTGATAGCAAAGTGATCTGTATACAAAATTACAGGGTGTCCAGTTATATAGTGTCTAAATTTGTTAATAGCATAAATAATAGCTAAAAAATCCTTCTTTGTTACTGTGTAATTCAGTTCAGCAGGGGTTAAGTTTTTGCTAATGTATTATATAGCGTAGGGTTTCTTGTATTCTTCTTGGACATGAACTGCTCCAATGGCTGTGTCTGATGCATCTGATGAAATCTAGAATGGCATATTCCAGTTCGGGCCTCATAATACTGGTGTTGTTGATACTAGCCATTTTAAATATGTAAAGACAATGTCACATTTGTTAGTCCATATGAAATCACTATTTCTTGTTAAGGCATATAATGGTGCAGCAATCTGTGAAAAATTCTTGATAAATCTATGATAATATCCAACAAACCCCAGAAAACTACGTACCTCTTTTTGAGTGCAGGGAGTAGCTAGTAAGAGAATTACCTGTATTTTTTCCGAATCTACCTGAATTCCAGCTGCCGAAATGTAATGACCCAAGATCAGGCCTTTTGTCATCATCATATGACACTTTTCATGACTTAAACATAGGCTGGTAGCAATACACCATTCCAGAACTTTTTCCAATGTTTGTAATGCTTTCTCAAAGTCATCCCCATAGGGTGTGAAATCATCCATGTATACTTCCAATCCTTCATTTATCAAGTCTGCAAAAATACTGAGTACGACTCTTTTGAATGTGGTAGGTGTGTTACACAATCCAAAAGGTAATACGTTGTAAGCGAATGTTCCCCACGGGTAGGTAAAGGTAGTTTTATCTTGGTCTTCAGGGGCAATCTAAATTTGGTTGTAGCCACTGAAGCCATCCAGGAAAGAAAAAAAATTCTTCCTTACCATTGTATCTAGGACATGATCAATAAATGGAAGGGGAAAATGGTATTTTTGCATTTCCTTGTTGAGTTCTCTGTAGTCAACGCATATTCGCCATTTCCCATTCTTTTTGCGAAGCACAACCAATGGAGAAACCTGTTTACTGTCAGATATAGGATAGATAAAGTTCACATCTAACAATTTTTGAAGTTCTTATTTAACACTATCTTTCAGGTGAGGATTTAATCTATGCTAAGGTTGTCGAATGGTTCTTGCATCCTTTTCAGTGTAGATGTGATACATGCATATCTGAGGGTCAATCCTTTTCATATCTGAGTAATCCCAAGCGAAAGCCCCTTTATTTTTCCTAAGGAATTGAATAAGTTTCTATTGCTGGTCATCACTTAGATTACTGTTAATGTTCAGGATCTTCCCTGGCTCAATTTCGATAGGTTTGCTATTATAAAAAGTGGTTGTTGGTATTGTTTGGTCATTGATATTTCTTAGGGGGTCTTCTTTGATTTCGTTGTCAAGGATTGCTTTAATCATGTGGCATTTCGAACATGATATTGTGGGAGGATGATTGATAAAATTATTAATGACATCGTCTTTAGTTTGGTTTTCGAATTCAAGGGAATCTACCATAGTCAATGGTGACCGAATATTTTCTGTTAAGTATGTTGCAGGTTGCTTCCTGGTTTTCATAATAGTCAAGCTTGGCTAATTAGGAGGGTATAAAGTTAAATTTTTCACATCATTCCCCCTGGTTATAGTCAGACTACCTATCCGGTAGCTGATATAAGCATCAACAGTCGCTAGCCAAGGCCTTCCTAATAGTAATGGATGTCCATCTAGTTGGTTCCTAGGGTTAGTAATCAAACAATCCACTGGGTATTCCCAAGTGTCTACAGAGACCATCGCATCCTGTAATGTTCCTTCTGGTATAATGACTGAGCGATCAGCTAGTTCCAGTAATGCAGTTGTTGGTTCCAAGGCTATGATGCCAAGAATGTTGCAAGTTGTATTTGTGAGAATATTAATGGCTGCCCCTAAGTCAACTAAAGCATTGGGAAAAGAATGGCCATTTATCTGGACTGTGACAATGAGGTTTCTGGGATCCTCATATTTTACAGGAGTCTCTTTTCCTAGTAATAAATCCGACAAAGTCCCAACAACATGGACAGTAGGGGTTATTTTTGTTTTCCTCACAAAATTCTTTATACACAATTCTTTAATAGTTTTAGCATATATTGGAATATCTTGGATAGCTTGGAGGAGGGGAATTTTTATACCAATATTCTTAAGTTCACCTAGAAGATCAAAGTCGGGATATTCAATCGGGCATGGTATCAGCAATCTTTCTGGGAATGGGAGGAAAGTGGTTATGATTTGTTCAAGATTTTTTTTTTGAATGTATATTCCCCTTGTTTTATTTGTTGATAATCTATAGTCAGAGGTTTATTTGTGTGCGGTTCTTCAAGTTTCAAATATTTATCCTTATCTAGAGTGATTATGCATCCAGATCTCAACTTAAGTTCCTTACATTCTTTCAACTCATCTTCAGGGTCTAGACCCTCAATGATTTCTATTGAATGAACTAGTCTATTGTTAGTATTTGGTTTGGGTTGAGGTGGAAGTTGCGGTCGTATATTAGATTGAGGATTCTACTGCAATGTGAAGGTGCTGGTAAAGTTGGTTGAGGTAGAGGAACTGTCAACATAGGCTGATTCATAGATATTTGCCAATTTGATTGCCAGTTCTGGTTTTTTGAGGTGGAAGGGGACCATTGGGAGGAATAAGGGTTGTTCTGCCATAATGGTGGTGGGTAAGGGGAATTTGGCCAATTATTATTATTTTTATTTGACTGATTGGGCCATGGTGGCATAAAAAATGTTTGAGGTGGCAAAAAAGGTGGCTGATTCTGCCAGGTTGCCCCTGAATATTGCTGAGAATTATATTAAGAGGGAGAAAAGAACGAAGATGGACTGGTAGGCATACCTGTCTAGCGTGCTTTCCATTGATGACATTGTTTCAACATATATACTAGTTCCACTTCTTCTTCCACTTCCTTGAAGACTACTTTTAATCCTGGGAGTGATGGGAAACTTTCTGTGGCATGGTCTTTAGTGCATATGGCACATGTTCGTATCGCATCTAGGGGGAATTCTTTATGACTATGCTTCTGTCTGCAACGGGGGTATAAAATAGCCAAGTTCTATTCTGCTATAGCCTACTTTTGCTTAGCTTGTATGACATCCAATTGTGTCGCCAGAGTCCCCAGGATATCAGTCTTGAAATCCTCCAACGGATTGCGGATTTTGCTTCGTGTAATGCTTCCTCCTAAGGCTTTTTTGTCTGTGGGGCTTGCATCACGTCCAACTGGTTTCAGCCTTGTACTACCCCTTGAACACTTGATCCACAAATCTATAATATTGTTATAGTTTTCATGATAAATGTCACCCTTACCCATTATATTTAGTGTCTCTACCCATTGGTCTTTCATATCTCTGATCATCATGGTTTTTAGAACATTATCAGATAGATTTGTGTAAGGAGATCTTTGCAGATTATATTGGAAACACTCTACATATTCTTCTAGAGTCTCGCTAGGCTTAGCTATCATTTGAAAATTTTCATCTTTTAATTCTCTAGTTCGGCAATAATCTTGGTATTTCTTAAGGAAAGATGTTTTTATTTTGTCCCAATCATTGATGGTGCCTCCACTAAGTCCCATGAACCAAAAAAAAGCTACTCCCTTCAGAGTAGAGGGGAATAGCTTCATGTTATGGGGGTCGGTAGTGTATTCATAACCCCTACATAAGGCATCAAAATCGAAAATGAATGCATTGGGATCTTCCGAAGTTAGCCCATGAAAGGTAGGAATGTTCTGTAATGGGATAGCCTTCATTGGGGCATTGAAAGTTGTGTCAACAATAGGATATTGCAATGTAGAGGTTTGAGGTTACTGGTTATTAGCCATTTGGTCAAAAATATGCCAATATTCTTCAGTGATCTCTGGAGCTGGAGAGTTATTCCTAGGATGTCCACAAGAGGCTTGAATGGCTCTAGTAGCACTACCTTGATTTGGAATACTGGGTGTCCTCTGCTCAGTCACTACTTCAGGAGATCTAGGTTCTAATAATTTAATTTCAAGATTGCATGTTTCTCCTTCTCTTTCATAGAGGTTGCAAGAATTTCCTTCTTGTGAAGGGTGAGTTTGTGAATTCTTAGTATCTTGAAAACTCTGCTCAATCCCTTCATTTTCACTTTGAATCTCAGGATTAGCTACAGATGGTGATCCTGTGGCTTGAAGGAAGTCAGGAGGATGTCTGGAAGCAACAATTTGGGGTCCTACTGATGACTGAGACTCAGCTTTTCTTAATATTTCATCGATAAAATTTGATTGTCCAAGGGTCACCAGTCCCTTAGTTTTTTCAGGTTTAGAAGGAGGAATTTTGTATTTTTCAGGTCTTTCCCTCTTAGCCATTCATGCAAAAATACAAACATTCATTCCTACCTTAAACTCTTACACAATTCTGCTAAAAAGCAGGTGGATGAGCGAGCATTTTACTCATTCTCTACATAGGTTCTTACCTTCCGTTGTTAATACCCAATTCTCTCTCAGTAGAAAAAACATCAATCATACATTACTCTTTACAAAGTGGCAACACGCTCCCCAACAATGGTGCCAAAATGTTGGGTGATAACAGGTGTCTTTAAAAACTCCTAATTGCCTCACATTAATTATCAACCTGGGTAAGTCCTTTTATCTCAAGCATGTACACAATATGTGCAAGATATACATACATAGAGTAATGTTAAAATCAATCTTTGCATATAGATGCAATCATAAATCTTGAAGCTTTAAAGAAAGTGATTCATCTAAGAATTATAACCCAAAACTATGATTCATTCTTAATTCAACTAATTCAAATGATAATCAACCGAGAGCACTAAAGCATTAACTGAGCTCTTTCAGCTTGATTTAAACTATTGAGCAAAAGGTAAGTATTGGAAATAATTGTCTATGCTTTAAGTAATCAAAACCAGTTCTTTTAACTAGAAACTAATAAATTGGAAATGTGTGTTCAATGGAATAAATACTAGAGATTTGAATTATCAAAAGTACTTCAACTGAAAATTGGAAAATCAGAATACACTTGCAATAAATGGAAAAGTATAACACATGGAACAACAATGAAATCCACCAGAGACTGGGCCCTTAGCCACCAATGAATACTGCTTAACTACTCCATAATAGTTGAATGAATAGCAATGTAAATTATATATTAATCATCACAGTCAACTGACATCACAATACAATATTGTTGTTTAGAACTACGTTCTATGAATTACAATTACGAATTATGCAGAAGTGAAAGATACACGATACACAATACTTGAGAACTAGATCTCCCTCTCCCTTTATAGCTAAAAGGAAAGATAAGTGTGATCCCTCAGGATCCAGGGATCCTGAGGGATCCATGAAAAAATTCTATCCTTGGACAGTTCGTTCATTCTTGCGCTAATCCTTACTAATTTTCTTTGATTTGACCACATTTAACACGTCTTCTTTTCCATGATTAAGTCTTGTTGTCCCTTCTGTTATTTTTAGCATAAAAAGCAATGGGAATTAGTTTGGACAGATAAATCATATCAGTATCATTTTTCATTCATTATTCATCAAAATTCTTTCATTATATTATTATATCATGGCACAAGATGGATAAGGAAAAGGAAAAAAGACAGTAATCAAGAGTAAATACATACCTATTGCAAGGCTCAATAGTCTCCTAGTACTACAACAAAAATGCATCCATAGTAAAGAATGAAGGGAAAGGAATTTTTGCCAAAATAATTCAAAAAGGGAAAATCCTCCTAAATTTTATGGAGAAGTGAAGAAGGCTGAGGAATGAGAGGCATGGCTACTTGGAAAGAAAATAATTTTGGGTTCACAATTACTCTGAAAATATGAAGGCAAGAGTAGCCACCTTTAGTGTAAGAGGTATGCTTAGCATCTAGTGGGAAGATTTGAAGAATGTCAATGAATTTCAAGACGGAGAAATGTATTGGAGAATATTTGAAATATATTTTCAGGAGAAGTACCTATCTAAGAGGTACTATTATAGAAAGGATAAGGATTTTTATGAACTCTAGATGGGAGAATAGCCAACATTGAACAATAGATAGGTTGATGAGGAAACCTTAGTGATTGAAATGGAAGGTATGGTTAATGACTATATTGTTTCAATTTTAATTTACCTCAAATTTTATTTACATTAGTCCTACAATTGCAAAGAAGTGTGCACTACTGAAAGAAGCACATAATGAATCATGATTAGACTAGATGGACACGAGATGAAGAGACAGGTTGAGAGCCGGGTGAAATCATCCCACTCACGATGAGTAGCTTGCTCACCACCATGGATTTTAATTTATTGCCTTTTGGTGCATATGAAATCCTCATTGGGATATATTGGCTCACAATACAATATGGGGCTAAGATCAATTGATACAACAAGTTGATAAAATGCTTCAATAACAGTTGGGAAAATATAATGTTGTAAAGGAAAGTGAACCAATTTCAGTCAGGTTTAAAATAGTGATGCAACTAAAACAATGTAGTTGAAAAGTGAGTAGAATATTTATTGTAAAAACAAGTAACGAGTCTAAAGTTAATGAAAATAGTTTGAAGAAACATTTGATTCTCAAACAATTCCAAGATGCATTCGTTAAGGAGATTCCAAGATTGCCACCACAAAGGGAATTTGATTTTTCCATAGAATTGTTGCCTGGAATAGCATTGGAATGTAAGGAACCCTACCGAACAAGCACATTGGAGTTGATAAGATGAAGTTACAGTTAAAGGAAACCTTAGACAATGCTCACATTAGGTTGAGTGTGTCACCTTGGGGAGCACCAATTTTGTTTGTAATAAAGAAGAATTACATATTTAGGTTGCACAAATAATACATATAGCTCAATAAATCCATCACTAAGAATAGATACTCGTTGCCATATATTGATGATCTATTCAATCAATTAATGGAAGAAACAATATTTTTGAAAATTGACCTAAGATTTGGCTACCATCAAGTATGCATAAAACAATGAATATATTCATGAAAAAACATTTAGAACCATATATGGGTAATGTGAGTTTGTGTTTGTTCCCTTTGGGCTTACAAATGCTCCTGCTACTTTCATGTGATTAATGACGAATTTTCTCAGTTCATGTTTGGACAAATTTGTATTAGTTATTGTTGATGATATATTTGAAAACCAAAGAGGAGCACAAAAATAACCTATAAATAGTGCTACAATTGTTGAGGAAGCATAATATTTATGCAACCATTAGCAAGTGTGAGTTCTTTTAGTCCCAAATTTAGTATCTGGAACATATAATCTCAAAGGAGAGAGTGGAAATTGACCCAGAAAACGTTATGTAAATTATGGAATTGTCAACTCTCAAAATGTAGTAGAAGTCAGATCATTTCTGGGATTGATATGCTACTATAAGATATTCATTAGGAATTTCTCTAGGATTTCCCACTCAATCACAACACTAAAAAAAATTTGAGTTTATTTTCTATAGATAGTTGATTGTGCTACAAGCTTTGAGCAGCTAAAACACTTACTAACATATCCACCAGTTTTAAAGGTAACATACCTAGAGAAATACTGTGTGGTGTGCACATATGCTTACAAGGAATGGATTAGTGGAGTCCTCATGCAAGAGGGACAAGTAGTCTATTATGAGTCAGGGAACTTGAATGGGAATGAACAAAACTATGTCACTCACGATCTAAAATTGGAAACAATATTTCATGCACTTAAAATGTGGAGACATTACCTTCTTTAGAAAACATTTACATTGATGACTTATCATTCAGGGCTGAAGTACTTGTTTGACTACCCCAAATTGAATTCCATGTAGGTAAAGTGGTTGGAATTGATTAGTGATTTTGATTTAAAAATAAAATACATGAAAGAAAAGGAAAATAAATTATTTGATGCAATCAACAGAAGGATACAAGCGGCTCATGTAGCAGCGACGAACTCTTGTGAATTTAATATTAAAAGAAATATTAAATAGGTTGAGTAGCAAGATGAAAATTATTGGTATATAAAATAATGCTTGCAACAATAGATTGAGGGGAAATTGAGCAAGAATAATCTTTTACAGATGATGGAATACTAAAGTTCAAGGAAAACTGGTATGTACCTTGTGGGGATGACTTGAAGAAGCTCATTATGGATTAGCATCGTAAGAGATCATATTTTGGTCAACTTGATTATAAAAAAAAATGATAACAACCAAGGAAGTTGTAAGAGTATCTACCTTTTGTAGATTTTTCTTAAAAAAATGGGTACCAAGAGTCATTAAAGATGAGTCTATTTGAGGAAATTTATGGTAGGAATTTCAGTACTCATATCAACTAGAGTGACCCAGTGAGAAGGGTGCATATCGAGCCAGATATGCTGAAGGAGATGGAGTAGGAAACAATTTTCATCAGGAAGAAACTAAATATAGCTCAAGACGATAAGAGTAGATATGAAAACCAACATGAAGTGAAAAAATAATTTAAAGTGGAAGATCATGTGTATCTATATATTATACCAAAGAAAATCTCATTGAGAATTGGATCTTGTGCCATGTTGCCCCCACAATTTTTTGTACCATTTCAAGTTTTAGAGAGAAGAGGAACAATGGAATATATATTGGCCTTGACACCTACAGTGAAGGTTCAAAATTTTTTCCTTATTTATTGATATTCACTTAAAATATATGTATAACATCCCAATAATGTGATTGATTGGTATGTGATACAATATAACTAGAAGGAGAATTGCAATCAAAACATCTGTTCATTCTTGTAATCTTCCTAAATTAGCTAAGCTAATTGGAACATTAGAATTTTGTTTTATTTTTCATGTTTATGAATAATAGACTAATGGAGGACATGGAACACTCCTTAGATCTAAAATAAATACATGCTCAATGTGAACAGGATTGAATATGAGCTGGTTGCATAAAAACCACTTGTGTATGAACATGGCTAAGCTATTTGACTGGGTGAACAGGACCAAATCACAAGACAGTCTAGCTGCATTGAACCTCCTAGGTGATCAACGCATTTCTAGAAGGAGGAATTCAGTGTGAAAGGGGCTAATGCATTTGAAGTGGTTTAGGGTTTTTCACATCCTCATTTTATAAAAAGGAGAGAGAGGACTCAAGAAAGGGTTGTTGAAGATATTTCAAATTTGAGGTTTCTTGGGCAACTCGAGTTCTCTTGGCTGTTTAGCCAAAGGGAAGAGGGTTTCCTGTTTAGGAACCCTCTCTCCTTCCATGGAGTAGCTCTTTGGAGGAGGATGTTCAACTTTTTCCACTATACGGCATTTGGCCAAGCTTCTACATCCAACTGTAATGTAGATCCTATTGAGGGTTTGATTTCTTTTGTAAGCTGTAGCAAGTGGAGAATAGATCTTTCCAGATCTAGGGAGTTCTAGCACCGCTTGTCACTGGGAAACTCATTTATCCCATTCATAAGTTCGTTTTAGAATCATTGGGCTTCTGATCCATATCTTGGCATCAGGCCAAAGTGTATTTTCAGTGGACTGCAGAGTTTATCTCCCCTGAGCTGCGTAATTCTTGAGGAGCAGTGTTGCAGGTGTTTGGAGTTGTCCTGGAGGAGAGATCTCTAGTGGAAAGGATCCCTCCTTTCACTGTGGTGATCCATGGATTGGCCAACCAATCCATGTACCCTTCAGATATTATTTATTTTCTAATGTATTTACTATAGAATTTCTGAATACTGCTGCAGAACTGTGTCTTACATCTCAGATCTATTCACTATGGTTTATCATTTACTGAGATCCTCAAGGGGAGTGTAATAAAGAGCCTCTTTGGATTCCAGATCTGTAAGAGATATTTGTTTTCATGAAAGGATATTTTGTAGATATGATTTATAATAGAATGATTCTTTAGCCTCCTGAAATTTATGCTGAATATTTTCTTGGGTAATTTCTTGTGTTGCAGCACCTCAATCTTGAGGGTTATTTCATGTAAATCTATGTATTTCATAATTATTTTTCATAATATGTGAGCCCAAAATGATTTTATACTTTTTATATCATATTAAAACTAATAGCTTCAGAAAATCATGCTGCCCGAGCTTCAGTAAATTCTGCATATTCAAAGTCATAGGGATTGGGTGTTTTTCTTGACTAGTCGGGAAGGAGGAACTGTTTAAAATAGAAAATCTTATTTTTTTTTTCTGAAATTAGACATGGGAGTCCTTCATAACCCTATATATCAGATCCAACCACTTTCCCAATTTATTTTTACGCAGATCTCTGATTATACTCGTTTTAGGGCCTAAATCCTCACTTTTCCCCATCCCTTGGTTCATAAAATGTTGTATAGATTATTTTTGTAGTTAAAAAAATGTATTTATGTCTATTTAATCTGTTTTAAATCTTATTTTTTAGTTTAATACCGTTATACAGATTCCAGATTGTTGCAGTCCCTCATTTGGGCAGTTTTTAAGGCAAGCTAGGTGTGGAAGAACTGTTTAACCCACCTATTCAGATTTTTTTCTTATATCATATTATAATTTGGTTTAATATTATCATATCTAACGGATCCAAGAGTTTATATTAGTTTTTGAAGCACCCATCTTTGAAAAATGTGTTTTCTAGGCTTGGCTTGTTGAGCATCCCTTCTTGGAAATATTAGCTCTTCACATAGTTCTATAGAAAAAGTATGCTAGTGGGCCAGATATCATCTGGGTATCATCCTTTATTGTAAAGGTGACATACCCGGTAAATGCCCCTACAGTCAATCTCTAGAATAGTTCAGTTGTTGATTGTTAATGTTTTTGAAAAAAGGGAATATGATTTGCCGGATTCATGAGAAGTTCCCAATTTGGAACATTAAAATTCTAGACTAGAGGTAGGTTTCACTCTGAAATTGATTAATCTATTAGGTCAAGGTGTAGTGAAGAAAATTTGGACTAAAGGAAGCCACATGGGAGATGGCTAAGAAAATGAAGGTGTCATACCCATTTTTGTTATTTGGTTAAGAAAATGTGCATATGACTAGAAGTAAATGTAAAGAGTTGTATGTATAAATCTTAGAGTGAATTTTATGCTTTGTATAAAGCATGTTTATATTTTTGTTCGAGTATAAAACACCAAGGATGGTGTTCCTCTAAGGGGGTGGGGTATGTGACAATGTTGTAGATAATCCCTCTTATGAATATTATTATGAATCATAATTCATGTAAAAAATGTGGAAATGTAACACATTAACTGACTCACAAGTGGACATAGATTTAGAGAAATGAAGGAGGAGGAATTACTTGTAAAACCTAAGCCTTTCATTTATTTTGCAACCTAAAATCCTTGTTGGTTTAATGGCATTATTGTGCAACCATTTACTGAGGAGAATGACCCTCTTGAGAAGAGGACGAGTCGACATACTTTCATTTTACAATGTGTTGATAGGGTCAACACATAAATGGGAGTGAGGTAAAAAGGGCCTTGGCAATGAGTCTTGAGATAAGAAGAGAGAGATAGAGGGATGCATATTCCAGGGAGGGGAATTCCTAGACAGAGTGTGGATTGAGTAGAGGAATATGGAGAGAATATTTTTGCATCTAGTTCAGATCTTCTAGGAATACCCTATTTCTCTCTAAACAATGTTATATGATTGTGGGATGGATTCCTTGTGTTATTGTTGAGGTTTATTTTGTACATGTTATTATTTACTAAGGCCTATAAATGTGCCTGTGTGTTTTTTTTTATAGAGAGTTCATTGTATTTGGGATACTTATGTGCTTTCTGGGCTAATAAACCAAATAGGGCTTACTCACTAATAAACCACCTAAGTAGTGGATTGCCTTGGGGTTGATAAACCACTGGGAAATTTATTGGGTTGAGAAACTACTAGATAGGTTGAGGAACCTCAATACTTGCGGGACTAATAAACAACAAGAGTAGCCATAGGAATGATAGCACTCGTTCTACCACCCATTGAAAAGTTAAATGGATAGGTGTGCTCTTGTCCCTATAATAGCTAATATAGTTGATAAACCTTCTATTGTGCATACACATCCTTCTCCAAAATTGAGTTGGGACTCTTTGGGCCCTACTTGAACCCTTGTATTTGTCTAGTTGTTGGTCGAGAGTCATTTTGGTGTTACAATTGAGATGTTATAGGGGAATAACCTAAGAAATGGACTTTCCCTTTGATAATTGGTTGACAGGTTAGGAACTCTTGAGAAATTTATCTCCTTATACTCTGAATCCAACTCGAGGGTGATTGACTGTAAGAAAGAATAGCGGTGCAATCAGCCTATGCTTATATCACGACAAAATGGGAGATCCCATTTATGCTCTATTAATACCAAGTGAACACGATTATGTCACGACAAAATGGGAGCTTAACCTATATTAGTTGGAGAGAGGCATGGTGATGTGGAAAGGGCCATAGTGGTGGCTTCTAGTGAGGTGTCATAGAAACGTAGGTTAATCACGGGTTCCACGTGGCAATACTTATGGACATGGAAAGGGGTTATAGGCCAAACCTTAATTGGCAATAACTTTTGATATGACTATGGGATTTCGATAAAGTTAATATCATCAAAAATATCTCAACATGCCGGTTGAAATGGCCCAATCCAAGGTTGATTATCCTAACTTGGGGAAAAGAGAACTTTTGTAACCCCATTCCCATAATGAGAGAATGGAGGTCCCTTAGGGAAAAGTAACACCTCCCATTTAGATTGGAGAACCTAAGGGGTTGGGCTAGAGTTTTACAATAAACAATATCCTTGGACCAAAGTAGGTGGCAGATACAAATTATTAGACAACTTAATAAGATCTTAACACTTACTTGACATATTCCACTTGGTAGACGCTCGCTCACAGCTAGTCTTCATTTGGGGAAGTTAAGGACGATGATCAATGTAAACCCTTGTACTACCAGGTGTTGAGTATAATGCATGGAAATATATTATTAATATTTTAGTTAATACCATTATTAATGACTAGGTTTTCCAAGCAGAATGAATACCATTTTTCTTGTACAAAAAGCATCAACTCTAGTACTTTCAATGAAAAGATAGGATATATGGCACAAATATAATAGGAACGCATCGACAATCCAATTTGGTGGTGGAACTTTGTCTGGAAACAACATATCCTACCAAATTGAAAGGTAAAACTATGGTTAGCTCCACAAAACTATTTATTAACCTAGGATAATGGATTGAGACTAGGTTGATAGGGCCCAAGTTGATGCTCTTTGTGTTGCAAAAATGCAAAATCATTTTTTTATTTATTTGTTGAATTCCCCGACTCACAAAAGGTATTTTCTCTTGCAAAAGTCTCTTTTTATCCAAGACATAATATTTGGGATAAAACCACATTGGAGGATTGTGTTCTAGAGTTTGTATTGGATCCATCAGTTGATGCATTAATTGTCTTCCCTGCTTGTTTTTACCACACCATCTAGTGGGTGAGAAATATTTCTTTTTTCCAATAAAAACACATTCGTAAGAGATTGTGAAGGGTGTCATTGATTCAAAATGAAAATATTTCAAATGTGAGACAAATTGGAAGAAAATAAGAGTAATGATCATGCCTATTATAGAGGTCGAGATCCCCATGCGATTTTCTAATAGAGCAAGCCAATGAAAACCTTCCATCTGCGTTGTTGATGTGGTTTTATTTTTTAGTAAGATCTATTACATGCACATCCATATTCTTTAAGAATGGGATTGAACTCGAGGTTTCATTTTTTTAGCCATATGGGCACTCGTTTATACAAAAAACTACAAAAACATAAAGAAATTTAAATCTTGGGTGACTCAAGGATGGTGTTCTATTGGATTGGTCAAAAAATAGGCATCATTACACCTGACCTATACCATCTCCTTAGATATTTTAAAAGGGAGAGCCAAAATTTGGAATGGTACACATATAGAAATTATCCAACGGGATTCAAATTGATCTTGTAATGTACTAAAACAAGATATTGAGTCCTTCAACAATTTGTGGAAACAAAACATGATCACACAATCACATATAAGAAAGAGAAACAAACAATCAATCGCAAAACACAATATGTATCTGGGGAAAGCAAATGCTAAAAACCCGTCTATCTCTATATTTATTATGGTTAAGATCATGAAAAAATACAATTATTTCTCACACTAGAGAAACTTCTTGCACTTTGTTGTCCATCTCACTGCGATCCTGCTTGAAACTAGCTTTCAATCTAAGAAAAATAGGCCAAGTATTTAACCTTTTTCTTTCATTTTCTGGCTTGCCTTGCTTACGAATTCTTGGGCTAATTGAACCCTATTAATTAGGAAAATCACCAATAATGATTGCACAATCGTTCAAGGCCTTCCTGATGACCTCATGCATAACCTGTACAATTTTCTAATAATTCATAGTTATCTTCCCTTTTCTTGTCCTCTAAGATAATTGGGGTCAATAATTATGCCAGAGCATCTACAATGTTTTGTTTTGTTTTAAGTTTGGAATTTTTGGATGACCAATTCATAAAACAACTTACAACAACTATATCTAAACCTTTAGATAGTATTAATTAATAGGACAAAGGTTTGTTTTTTTATTCCACACAGTAATTTAGATTTTGTAGGTGATTAGTAAGAATATGTAAGAAGGTATGATTATTTAGTTATCCAAATAGAATATTTCAAATAATCATAAGTGTGAAAACTTTCGAACAATGTCTAAAAGTTGAACAAAAATATTTAACATTATGAAGATACTGATAATTTATTGATGAGAGGGACTTACATAAACAAATAGCTCAGTAAATCATTCTCTGATATAGATAATAACCTCAAGAGGAATTTAATACAACTGAAATTCAGTTAATATTACCTAGTTATCCTCATAACAATTAAATACATGTAGAAAACAATATGAAATAACAAACAGGAAAAACTCACAAGGGAAAAGGGATGTATGAAACAAATCTAGAATCCTTCTTTTATTATATTTATACTAGTTCTAAGAATAACAAAATATCTAAAAGCTGATTACAAAAAATAGTATCAAATAATAGGAAGAAGGAAATTGATGAATGATGTGTCTCTACTTTGAAAGAGGTTGTTGATGACTTGGCCCTTGAAATAATGTTGTGTTATCATATTGTTAGGATCAAAAAATTACACAATAATATCACACAACCATTACAAGGAAAACAACATCTAGCAGAGGTTATAAAGGAGGTTTTTAGTGTTATAAAATTGGCCAAAATTTTCAAAAACCATTTGCTACAACATTCGTTTTTGGTAACAGAGTTTTTGGCGGAACTTTTAATGGAATTTCAACAGAACTAAAAAACCAGGGCGGACAGAGGTTATTACGGATGTTTTTTTTGTCAGTGTGATACTAAGGTGTCAATGCATCGGTGTGTGTCATATAGACGGTCACCCCGGGGTGGTCGAAGGTGCATGCACTGGGCCATAAAGGTATAGAACCACACCGAGCGCATTGTAGGTGATATAATGCATGGGGTCGTTCTAATTGGTATTGGGATTTGTGCAGTACCCATATGTCATATCAACGCACCGATACGTAGTCTTATAGAAGCGCACCAGTGTGCAGTATTAGACAAACACACTGATTTTTCTAATTCGTATTGGTATTTCGGTGATGCCCATAGGTCGTTGAAATGAATCGGTGCACAGTCTCACATATAAGCACCGGTGCATAGTATCACATAAACACACCGAGATTTATAATCATTATTGGTATTTGTGCGGTGCCCATAGGTCATAGAAATGCACCCATGCGATGTATCATACAAATGCACCAGTGTATAGTAACTAATGCGCACTGATGTTCATTTTGTAGTTTTTAGAAACATCGACCTGTGATAGTGCAATTATTGTGATTTTTTAAAATTCATTATTCATAGAAAATCGACACATGTTATAACAATATTCATATTAATTATTTTTTTATAAATACATTTGAATGTGATTTTTGGATTAATTTTTTATATCATATCATCATAATTTTTTAAAATTCCTTATTCATGAAAAGATGACACATATATTATAACAGTACTCATATCAATTAAATTTTTATTAGTGCATCTGAATGTGATGTTTGGATTAATGTGTTATGTCATACCACCATATTTCACATCTCTTCATTATAATATTTAATCATCCATAAATTTAATCAATGGTGTTACATTTCACAACGACAATGGAGAATTCAATAGAATAAATTAAAAAATATTTTATTATATATATGTAAATGAATAAGAGAGTCTTTTTCATGCAAAATGGGACAATTATTGGTATCCCTTTGTCTTTCAATTGGGACACTATGTCCATTACATTAAACAAAATTTTGTTTTCACAGAAAAATATTTCAAAAAATACAATGCCTTGCTTTGATATCCAAACATAATGATTATCATTCTTCGCTTGAAATGTTGTCACTGCCCGAGCTACTTCCATGACTTTGGTTATTTTTAGGATTGTTTTGTTCATGGTGTTAATTGTTTTCTTCTTCTTCACCTTCCATATACAGACATAAAAATAAATTGTAATGAGTGTATATACATTGGTGAGAATAATGTAAATTGCAATATTAATTAATATACATCAATGTAAATAAAAAAGAAATGACGTACCATAGAGACAATTGACTCATGAACTATACACATTCTTTCAAAACCATGTGGTATGCCATTTTTCAAGATTTCATCTATTGGCATAGTTCCATACTTTGTTTCCTACAAGTTTTATACCCCATAACAAATCATATATTTAATATAAAATATTTTTTTGTTCTATTAATTATAGACATAGCTAAGTAAAACAAGATCGATAGATGCTTACAAATTCCACAATTAATTTATGATATGCCAACATATAATCATAACCCATATTTAACCCAATGTTAATCAATTCGTTTGATGATTCTTCCTTGTATGTTAGCACCTGTTTGAAGACATTCAATGATGATTTTTGTAAGACAACTTAAAATATATAAAAATGAAATCTAGTTAATTTTTTATAAGGAAGTAATAATTACTCACAAATTTAGATATCAACCCTTTTCTTCCTTGTCGTCCTATATTATGTTTTGAATGGGTTCCATTTTCTTTTCTTTTATGTATGAAAATACTTGAAAATTAATATTTAATGCTAAATTGTTTATTTATTGTACCTAATGATCGAAAATTTCAATTATTACATATTATTTGAAACACGTTGTTATTGAGATGGCTCCTCCTACGACGCAATTTTGTCCATTTCTTTGACCATCTCCTTGTACACCTTTTTGGAAATTCCTACTAGCATATTTCTGATATCAACTCGTTCATCTTTTGATATTTTCATAACCTTCCTCAAAATGTAACGTGAAAATAAACTATTCAATTTGTATATTGATATATGAAAAGTAGATATAACAAAAGTGATATTTATAAATAATTCTAGAAAAACATTTAAAGTAATATTACCTTTTCATTCCTTCTTTTTTGTTGTTGTATGTTTTTTCTATTAAAAGTATGACATGTTGCATTGACCAATTCTCTGGAAACTCTTCTTGTAGTTTAGATAAAATTTGGTTTTTGGAATCATTGGATTGATTTTTGTATTGTAAGTGGAAAGAACATCTATACATTCGTTCCACTAGATCCCTCAAACTTTTGTAAAAAAATTTCCCCCTTTCGTCAACCTCCAGCACCACTCTAGATGAGCTAAGGAGAAATTCATTTTCATTTGCATGTTCTATTTTTTTTCTTTTATTAGAAAAACATTCCTTTTATGAGTTTTTGGTCCATATAGAACATTAAACATATGTGAATTAATATATTTTTCGAAACATGTTATCTAATAATTTTAAGTATATTATTAATGAAAATTAAAAAAATAAACTCTTATTGGATCGATAGTATTTTTTCATTCACTTGATTCCTCCTTTTGCAATTTTTCCATCAAGCTTTTATGCTCTTCTAGTCCTAGATCAGAAATAATCTTATTGAGCTTTGTCATTTTGTGGCTCTGCATGATACACAATAAACAATAAATATTAGTTAAACTTACATATAGTTCGAAAATAATATTTTTTGTAAAGAATTTACAAATAACTTGCCTTTTTTTATTTTCTTGATGTGTTATCAGTATTTTTGTTACTTGATATTTTGTTAGCCATTTCTTTATCAATATGAAACATGTACCATATTATTGATTAATATATTTATAAATAAATTGTCAACTTTTCAGGTAAAAAAAAAATCAAGAAACCAGTGCGCTTTCATGGTGTACGCACCGATGTCAGCGCATAGGGGTCTTATAAATGCACTACCCAAATAGTATAAAACACCATACAGTGCTCTATGTCAAAAATAAGTAGCAGTGTGTTACATCTTAACCACCGCATCGATTAACACAGACAAAATAATAAAATTTGTCTAGTGTTATTTTGTGTAGCATATGGTGTCATGGAGGGGGCGGTGCGACCTATTATTATGAACGCCCTGCGCAAAAAAGGGACCATTGTACAATGCTCCTTGTTAACTAGGAGACCGAGTGTGTATATGTTACATGGTGCAACAATTAACAAAAAATAAAAAAATGTGTTCTTTCCAAAAACTACATGAGCGATGTGCTATAATGAAATAGCGCACTAGTGCCCTATTTTACATATGGCGCACAGATTAAAAAAAAAAAAAAAATTTATTTTTTATCAAATGTTACATGCACGGTCCACTGGGATAAGACAACACACCAGTGCGCTAGGTTACGCATGGCACACCGATTAAAAAAAACATGTTTTTTCTAAATTCACGCAAGGGCTGAAATGGATTAGGATCCGACTATCCAAGTCGTCTAGTGGGTTGGATGTCATAGGCCTATATATATAGCAATACAAAAACTATGAATCTAAAATGAAAATCCCTAATTCCGAAATCACATAAACAAGAAGAAGCAAGGGCATAAACAAAAGGAATGAAGGGTTTAGGGTAAAAATGGATTTTTTTTTTGTTTCTGAAAATGAACAAAAAATTGAAATTTTTTACTTACTGCGTAAAAATACTGCATAAAATATAAAAAAAACAATAAAATATAATCATGATATCGTTTTAAATTCTATGCTACAGGGTTTGAATCACAAGAGGTTTGGAATTCTGATTGCCTGAATACTTTTGTTCGAAAGTTTTTCGCTGCTCAATAGTGATCTCGTGCTCTCTTGATCTAGGTATGTCTCCTGCAAATCTATGCCTGAAATTTTTTGCAAAAATATTGGAATAATGAAGAGTGTTTAGTATTTAAAGAATTGTTTTATGAAATTATATTTTCGAAAATATTTTACCGCCCATTTTTCAATTTACCGTTTTTTTTCACCTTAAAAAAATAAAGTTTCATTTTTTTTATTTGTGTATTTTCGTCACTGGTGCATCAATTAATAACACCACATCGGTGTGTCAATTAATAACACCACACCAGCGTGGAGTAACTAAAACCGCACCAGTGTGGTTATCTGTACATAAGAACTGATAACAATAAGTCCATTTTGAAGGCACCGAAATTACTTTTAGGTGTGTGTGCTAAAATTTATTGTTGATTTTTCTCAAATGTAGGGAGAAAATATCATAATTATATCCAATGGAAAATTCTTCAAAATCTAGTTTGTTCCATAATATTTCTCAAAGTCCATCACGTATTTCTCCCTATCCATCTTCAGACGTAATATTTACTTCATATTTTATTGATATTCTCATTATCTAATTGAATTTATGTTTTCTATCCATGTCAATCAGCTTAATAAAATTTATAATGTATACAAATTTGCAGGCTCATGCAGATTCAGAATCGACTTCAGATGCACAAAATAATCAAATAGCTCTAAAATGCCAGAAGCTCTTATCAGGAGCAGCATACCGTAAGGCGCATTTGGTAGATGAAAATGGACAGCTATTTCACCTTGCCAATTGTAACAATATTGCATCTTTTAGCCACAATCATGGGATAATGATGGTAATAGTAATTGTTTGGTATATTAATGTAATTATTAATTTTAACATCAAAAAAATTAATCATGCATTGTCAACCTTATTACTAATTGATATCATAGATTTTGTACTAATCATGTTCAAATATATTTTTTGAAATTATTAGGATTCTAGTGATGATAAGCGACCTACCTACCATTTTCCGTTGCACCCCACGACAATGTCAAATTGAGATAAGGCTGAATTAAGAGAAAATATTAAAGAGGAACGATACAAAGAATGGTTTAATCAACCACTGATTCAATTCCAGCTATATCCAAATTCACCAATTAGGAATGACTATAACAATAGTAGTTCTTCACAAGCTAGAAATGGAGACAATCAAATAGAGGTTGGTATGGATGATTACTTAAGACATGATTTCCATGGAGACAATTTTTTTATATGCATTCCAAAACGATGATCAGCTAGGGGATGATGCTCATATCATTGACACCATTTTCGAAAGCCTTAAATCTCCTTCCACCACCCCTCTCTTTGGACCTTGCAGTCAGTCAAATTCTACCCAGTTGGGGACAACGATGTTACTGTACAGCTTGAAATAAAATTTTGGCTTATTGAATGCATGTTTCTTAGAAATTTTGTGGTAAGCTACCATAAAGTTCTCCCTTATATAAATTTGAGAAATATAATCACACAATGAACATTACAAATGTTCAATTTTATGAGCATTAGTAATTATATCAGCATTGCTGTACATTTAATATTTTCCATGATAATCACCAACTATAGGTTATTCAAAGATAAGTTTCTTCTGAGTGATAATGTCTTGCCCGATAGCTACGAAGAGGCAAAGAAATTGTTGAAAATGTTCGGTGTTGAGTACACATCATATCATGCATGTCAAAATGATTGTATTCTATATAGAGGAGAATATGAAAACAAATTTTGAATATGAAAACAAATCATACATGTCATAATTTCGAATTGACTTATGATAGTCTTGTAAATATGTACTTACCTTGATTTCTACAAGTTGTTTTCCCATATTTTGTAAAAAATAAAAAAAATAAAAAATAAAAAAG
>JAXQQM020083743.1:0-204823 GCA_034641835.2 Pinus albicaulis | reverse complement strand
AATAAACTAATTAAAAAAACATAGTTTGTTAAATTAATTAAGAGCAATATTTGATGTCTATGAGTCAAGATACTCATCCTCCAATGATTGTAAGTTAGATTTCCATGATCATGTTATTAGTGCAAGACATTCTTTGGAAGCTTACACAGTTTCAAATAGAGTCATTTTAGACTCTCACTTTTAGGAATGTATTCATGCTCATGTTATTAGTGCAAGATATTCTTTGGAAGCTTACATTGTCTCAAATAGAGCCACCTTAGACTGTCACTTTTAGGAATGTATTCTTAACATTCTCAATGTTCTCTTCCAAAAATATCTTCCTTCAAGACATTCTATACTTTTTCTTCGACACATATCCAACCCTTACTCAATGTAAGCTTGAAGGGAAAAAAAATAAGACTAAAAATTCAATCTTTACCATCACAGTAATATTATCCACAAATTAATTCCAAACAAAATTTTAATATAAAAATTACATGAATAATAGATTACAAAGAAAATGATCTAAAAATATATCAATGCAAATATTTGTTAGCTTGATATTAACTGTTACAAACTTACTAGGTTTCCAATGGTATGTATAAACAATTGTTGTCAATTTAAAAATACATATGAAGGAAGAACAATTTTGATTCTCTAGTAAGATCTAAAGAGAAAGTCTTTCTCCTCTACTAAACGTGACATCTCTAATAAAAATAATATTAACTAAATCTTTTTACTACCAATAATAATATTTCGTTCTCATTATTTCATATATATATATATATATATATATATATATATAATACTAAGTATTTTTAAAATTAGTTTTATATATAGAAAAATTGATTTAAAAATATCACATAAATTTTAAATAAATTTAAATTTTTACTATTATTATCATTCGTTTATAGTTTATTAATTTATTATTATATTTTAGATATATATATTCCACTCAATGATAGTGCCAACCTTTCCACCACGCATATTAAGTATTAAATATATTCCAATCAATAAGTGTCACCCAATAAGTGTTATGGACATCCACACCCGAGGAAAAACGCAAATAAAAAAAATCAGTTTTAAAAAGCTCACTTTTAAAAAATATCGTAAATTATAAAATAGTAATACTGAGTTAAAAGATGGGGTAATTAACAAATTAGTTTAATGGATAGTGATTAAAAGATTGGTTAGACCTAAATTTGAAAACAACGGTCCAAAAAAACAAGCATGGCGAGCACGTTTAATGGATGGCAATTAAAAGATAAAAAAAACAAGCCTGACGAGCATGGTTTAATGGATGGCAATTAAAAGATTGGTTTAATGGATAGTGATTACAAGATTCGTAAAACCTAAATTTGAACCCAACGGTCCAAAAAACAAGCATAAATCTCACTAATGTCGTGGTCATTATATACTCGAGCGCTTGATTATCTGATGAATGAAGAATGAGAGGGATAACTAATTGTAATGAATGAAGAATGAGAGGGATAACTAATTGTAATGAATGAAGAATGAGAGGAGGAAATTCACGAACGAAGAGGAGGTGCGTGATGAATTAGGAAGGCGAGGGATCGGTGATTGTGATGAATGAAGAATTAGAAGAAGATATTCACGAAAGAAGAGGAGATGCCTCATGAATTGGAAGGATCAATGATGGTGATGAATGAAGAATGAGCGCTGGAGGAAATTCAAGAACGAAGAGGAGGTGATCGAAATTTTTGCAGTCCCAAAAAAAACAGTAGGGGGAGGGGGATGGACTGGATTATTTATGGAGATGGTAATTTTCCGTTTCCTTTAAATTTTTTGTGTATTTGTTTATAATTAATTCCACAAAAAAATGGTTATGCAGCGAAAGGTTGTAGGTGATTGAGTAATTTTCTGTTCCTTTAATATGTGTGTTTAATTCATTTTAGAGAGACATTGGTGTAACTTGACAAAAAAAATTCTCTCTTCAATCTACAGGTTAAGCATGGGTGTTCTTTCTCTCTCAAGCATTGTTATGTTAAGTTAAAGTTGTCTGTCTTATTTAGAGTTATAAATAATTAATTCCTACTTGTTTATAGTTGTAATTCTCCATTTCAGGAGTTTGTTCCTATATAATAGGAATTAGCTAGAATATATTTTCTCCTAGTTTAGTGTGTGATTGAGAGAATATCTCAACCACACTACTGTCCGTCTAAGATAGAATTCCCATCTTAAGACTTTTGCTTGTATAAATATGTGTGTAATTTCTGATTCATATATATAATATATTGAGTGTGTGCCATTTTATCTTGGTATCAGAGCTTCAGAGCCCGTAAGGGCCTCTCGCCCTTCCTGGGCATAGGAAAATAAATGTCTGTAGTTATAAAGTTTGTTTTATCAAATTTTTTGTTTGTCCTACTTGTACGAAGCTGGAGCGTTGTTGGTAAAAGCTCTAGAAGGCTATGATAGAGATCTGAAAGCTGGTTTTGATGGGCGTGAGCTCTCATCGACGACACTGTCAAAAGGAGCCATCGTTCTGTCAAAAAGACTGCAGATCCGCACGCAGAAGAATCCTATGCCAAATGCTGGTGTGTCTGCTCAGTGCATGGAGGCCCAGATTCTAGAAGCCGTGGGCGTGGAATTTCCAGCACGAATTTCAATATGGAATTTCACCATTATCTGCCAAATTTGATCGATATCGTTTGCATCCATGGAGGTTTCCAGCGCTCTAAGTTTCCATTTCATTTTGATTGCAGTTATCTGCACAGCTATATCTTCTACAGTTTACGTAGACATTTACAGTGATATCGATGTAACATGGGGCGATAACAACGCTTGGGTATTGAACAATGGCCACGAATTGCAGCTTGCGCTCACCAATTATTCTGTTTCAGGATTTCAATCGTATAAGGAGTTTTTTTGTTTGGAAGCGTTGATATCTCTTTGAAACTGCTTTCATGTTTCCTGGAGTCGTTTTCTGCATTTTCTTTGTATTGAATGCATTGATCTAGGGTGAGAAATCTTCTGGTGTTGTAGCTTTTGGGCCTATGTTTGCTTTGGTCTGTTTATGGTTTGGAATTTTCGTGCCCTTGGTTTGGAATCTCCACCACCAGGAACTTTTAGATTCATAACCAGATCATTTGCATTAAAGGGAATTTGGTATTGTCGAACATATGGGTGACGAAGATTGCGAGTGCAGGCCTCTCGGCTTCCTGCTGGGATTTTTTTTTTGCTCTTCTTGCGTTCTTGGTTTCATTAGTTGGTATCCTCGTCTGGATTGTTGGGATATTGCTCAAGTTGCATATGCTCATGTTGCATCCGTGTTACAATTTTGGTTGAAGTTGCCTTGGAGTTGATCAAAGCTCCTCTGCATGTAATTAAGTGGTTTAATTCTCAGAACCATATTAAACAAGCTCCTGATTCAGAACCACCAGAGTTTGGTGCTGCTGCTGATGGTGATGCAGATCGTAATATGATTCTTGGCAAGAGGTTTTTTATGACTCCATCAGATTCTGTTGCCATCATTGCCGCAAATGCAGTTGAAGCCATTCCATACATCATCTCTGGATTGAAAGGTGTTGCAAGAAGCATGCCCACATCAGCTGCACTTGACGTAGTTGCAAAAAGTCTTAATCTTAGGTTTTTGGAGGTGCCCACTGGCTGGAAGTTTTTTGGAAATTTAATGGATGCTGGAATGTGTTCTGTTTGTGGTCGGCACTGGTTCTGACCATATCCGAGAGAAGGATGGAGTCTGGGCAGTTTTAGCATGGCTTTGGATTCTAGCTTACAAAAATAAGTATAACGTCGATGGTGGGAAGCTTGTCACCGTAGAGGACATAGTCCGTAATCATGGGATTCTTATCGTCGTCACTATTATACACGCTATGACTATGAAAATGTTGATGCAGGTGCTGCCAAGGAGCTCATGGCACATTTGATTAAGCCGCAGTCTGCTCTCCCAGAAGTTAAAAAATTAATTAAAGAAGTGAGGCCAGATGTTTCTGATGTTAATGTGAATGATGCTGCACAGGCGCTGGGGTTGCTGCAATATTGAAAAAGACTGGAAGTGGTAATGTGAATGGTTTGTGTGGCCATTGTGTTGAAGTCTGCTTGGGTGTTGGAGCTGCTCGATATATAGAGAAGTTTATGCTATTGTCGAAATGTATTTTTTTTAATTCTTTGATGATGTTGCAATATATTGATTAACTATCATGACAATGAAAGTGGTTGTAATTTCAGTGACATTAGTATGACCAACTATTGTCACAATTTTGAGTGTGTGTTGGAACTGGTCATTCCAGCACTAAGCAAATTTGCAGGGTATGATGAACACATGACAGTGAAAATGACATCAATTAGAGCTACATCAGAGATTAGAGGATGATCGAGATCGTGTTGCAGATTGTCAGTGAGCAGGAGGCAGTATACTTAAAAATAGTTACTAGCCTTGATACTGTAGGGGAAGTGGCATTATGTTGCGATGCAGGGAGAATTGGATACTGAAATGCGATGGAGGATTGGACCGTGGAGTCCTGGATTAATGTTCTTGAAGGGAAAATTGTGTTCTCTTCATGTGGCTGTGTGCCTATGTCTGGATCATCAGTGTTTGAATGCACTGTATTGAGTCCAGGTGAAAAGTCGTCAATCCGTTTCTTTATCAGTGGACCTCTCACATGTATCGTTGGAATGATTGCTTGTATGTTTGGGAAATAATCATCTTTGGGCAGAGAGGGAATTAATGTGAAGAGTTTGTTGTATTTTCTAGGAATCATGTCTATATATTATTGAGCCTTATTGAGCCTAGCTAACTCAATGTAGGAAAAGTTATTTTGTTAGAATTTGCAACTCTAACGAATGACAGGTGAAACGTGGAGTTCCAAGAAGTTATTTGAACATACAACAATGCCTGAGATGTGAAAAATGAACAGATGAGGTAAAGGAGCAGCAACAACGTTTATGGTGGACAACAAAGTAGATGTTTGTTTGAGTTAGTGTGGTTTGTGGAATAGACTCTGTAGCATGTTATAAAGTTGGTTGTTATATGTACCCAGAAGCTCCAAATGTTGAAGTATGAAATGTAAGCCTGGTAAAGGCATTTGAAAGTTCGTGGTGATCTTAAAACCACTTTGTAATGGTTTATGGTCAGCCTAAAACCATCTTTTGTCACTGTAAAGTGATTGTTTGTGGTGAGCCAGAAAACACATACAGAGCCTTAGCGGCTACAGAATTTTCCCGGTGGTGGCACATTTAAGTTCCAGATTTTCCCGGTGGTGGCAAATCGGACTTGCCCAGTGGTGGCATATTGAAATTGGCGGATTTGCCCGGTGGTGGCAGATCGGACTTGCCCGGTGGTGGCATATTGCCTGAGTGGCTAACGTGTACACGGGAGCTTTGTGCTCGCAGGAGCAGGTGGACTACAGTAACACCTACCTCACAGTCTCAGATGATTCATTGATCTCTGAGAAGAAGGGGGTTGGTGTGCTTTCTTAGCTGACAGTTGTGCTAAGAAGTACAATTGGCGCGACTGTTCAGTACATACTCGTGCCAACACGCCAAATCGCGGGAATGGAGCGGAAGCGCGTGATTCTTTTTTATTCAGGAAGACGCGAACTCAACTTCATGGGGATCAACGGGAAGCCTCATCTTCGTTTGACGATTTGCGGAGAAGCAGATCGGAGAAGTTGCAGATCTGTCCGAGAGAGGCATATTGTGTTTTTGGAGGTTCTGCACATGCAATTCGCCTGATGGTGGTGGATTTGCAGGTACATATATGCAGTAATAACGGTCGACAGAATCATGTATACGAAGGACATCCCACAGGACTAGCGGTTGCAGCGGTTGGTAGCCATGTATTGCGGTAGATGGTTGCTCTTTTATATGGACGTCGACATATTCTTTGTTATGTTTGACCACAACCAGACTTTGTGAATCACTATCGTGACAAGTAGTCATTAAGGGGGGGAGTTAGAAATAATTAATTCCTACTTGTTTATAGTTCTAATTCTCCATTTTAGGAGTTTGTTCCTATATAACAGGAATTAGCTAGAATATATTTTCTCCTAGTTTAGTGTGTGGTTGAGAGAATCTCTCAACCACACTACTGTACGTCTAGGATAGAATTCCTATCTTAAGAATTTTGCTTGTATAAATATGTGTGTAATTTCTGATTCATATATAGAATATATTGAGTGTGTGCCATTTTATCTTTTAGCGCTCCATAAATATTTTTTTCCAAAAAATGAATAACCTTCCCTAAAAAAAGTAAAGGATTATAAAGTGACTATTTATGTTTGCCTAAAAATTTCAAGTATATGCAGTTAGTAAACAAGAAATTTACCCCTCTATATGTCAATATTTTTTTTTTTTTTAAATATGGGTATGGAGGTAAGACAATTCTCTACAATTATTGTTTTTATGTCAAAGCATAATTTGCAATAAAAATATGAGTTTAGTGGAGTTGAAGTTGAAAATCATAGAAAATTACAATTTTCAACGTCAAAAAAGGGCAAAAAGTGTTTCCCAACTTCACATTTTCACCCTATAACAAGTAATATACACGAAAAAAATATGCGAAACATAAATACAAATAAGTATAACAAGTAATATATATGAATTATTTTTAAAATTTTATTTTGAAAAATTTTAAATATAAAAAGATTTAGAAATTTAGATTATTACATGGGAAAATCTAGTCAAGTTACTAGACAACAAATCCTTTACTTTTTATGACTTACTACGAAGAGTAGTCTAACACATAGACATAAGAAATCTTAAAATATAATTTCAGGAAAGATTATGACATTTTGTTTAAAATATATTTTTGAATGGATAAATGGATTCAACAACTTAAAAAATCCTTGGGGCAGTGAAATTCTCTAGATTAAACAATTTAAACTCAAGTTTTTAAAAATATATGCAGGGTTTTGTTTCAAATTAACAAGGAAAAATGCCATCTAAGCAGTTACAAATACCACTATCCTCTCGACTTGTCATTGCTTTAACTTTAATATGTAGCCATCTCATACTCCGTCTATGAAGCCTCCATTAATCTCCTAATGAGTTTTACCACTAGTTAACTCATCACACTAATGAATCAATCCATACTCATTAATTTTTGTGGATATCACAATTCATTCTATATAAACCTTCATGTTGCAGATTTCGGAGAATGCATTAAATTGATACCGTGCATTTGATATGCAACTTCATGTCGTAACCTCAAGTGAGAAGAAATTTTTAGTGTATAAACTTCAAAGGACATACCAACTCAACGTGGTATGCATTTTCTTAAATAGAGGACATATTCTGGGGCTTTTAATACAAATAGTTTTCAATGCTCCAACAGTGGAAGTGAATTATTCGTTCATAATGCATTATCTAAACCACCAAAAGGACGAGTCGTAGTTGAAGGCACGCTGCTAGTCGTGTCTAAAACCAGAGAGATCTCATCATAGAGAAACCATTGAGAGTGAAGAAGATTTTGCGTTCATCGTGAACCCATATTTAAATTGAGAGGCTGGCTCTACTTATAGGGTTTCATTTTGTTTTCTGACTTTCGCTAGATTACAGAGAGAAGACCTCTGTAGATTACCACAAGGCATTGAATCGTTGGCCAGTTAATTGGGAATATAGTTTATGTTCTTTTTCTTTCATAATTTCTGATATGAATGAAAATATTGTTCAAGGAATAATATGATGCATTCTAGTAACAAGCAGTGGTCCTGTTTGCATCAAGTGGTACCATAGTAAGGTTTTTCCTTGTGTACTATGTATGTGTGAGTTTTGCGTTATTATTAAACTAGCACAACCACATTAGTAAAAACTAATGTGGTTGATATACGCCGATAGGCGTATATAAAATAGATTTACAACCACATTTACCAATGTGGTTGATATACGCCGATAGGCCTATATCCACTACCCATCACATTAATTTATATATGAATAAATAAATATTATATATAATAAATTTATTATATTAACTTGAAATATATATATTATATATTAATAAGAATATTAATATATTAAATATATTAATTATGATTAAAATCACAAAAATATTTTATATATATTAATAATATTATAATAAGTATTAATAATATATATTAAAATTATTTATTAATATATTTTAAATATTAACTATATACATACTATAAATTAACTTGAAATATATATAATATATATTAATATAAAAATAATATTAATAATATACAATAATTTAATATTTATTTATATATTAATATCATAGATGGTTATATTATTAATAAACCAAAAAAACTAATAATATATTAATAATATATATTATATCATAGTTGGTTATATTATTAATAATATTATAATATTACTAATAATCATTATTTATAAATATTTGAATATTTATTTATAATGATTATTAGTAATATTATAATATTATTAATAATATTATAATATTAATAATAAACATTATTAATAAATATTTGAATATTTATTAATAATATATATTAATAATATTATAATATTACTAATAATCATAATTAATAAATATTTGAATATTTATTTAAAATGATTATTAGTAATATTATAATATTATTAATATTACTAAATAAATATTAAAATATTAAAATATTATTAATATATATCATTAATAATATTATAATATTACTAATAATCATTATTAATAAATATTTGAATATTTATTTATAATGATTAATAGTAATATTATAATATTATTAATATTACTAAATAAATAATATATAATATATATTAATAATATTTATTGATATAAAAATAATATAAATAATATATAATATTTTAATATTATTTAAACATTGAGACAATTGTTGTCACAATGCGACGTTCGACCAACTATGACCATGGTTGGCCATGGGTGATTTTCATATTGAGACAATGTTTGTCATAATGTGACATTTGATCATGGATGACATTGATCGATTATTTATATTATAAACCAAAAGAACTAATAAACCCAAGGGTTTAATATTATAAACCAAAGGAATTGGTGAACCCAAGGGAAAACCATTACCCAACAAATTATAAACCAAAGGAATTGGTGAACCCAAAGGAATTCATTTAAACATTGAGACATGGACCAAGTATGAGCATGGTTGGCGATGGCTGATTTCATATTAAAACAATTTGATGATGGATGACATTGATCGATTATTCATATTATAAACCAAAAGAACTAATAAACCCAAGGGTTTAATATTATAAACCAAAGGAATTGGTGAACCCAAGAGAATTGATTTAAACATTGAGACAATTGTTGTCACAATGCGACGTTTGACCAACTATGACCATGGTTGGCCATGGGTGATTTTCATATTGAGACAATGTTTCTCATAATGTGTCATTTGATCATGGATGACATTGATCGATTATTCATATTATAAACCAAAAAAACTAATAAACCCAAGGGTTTAATATTATAAACCAAAGGAATTGGTGAACCCCAGGGAAAATCATTACCCAACAAATTATAAACCAAAGGAATTGGTGAACCCAAGGGACTTGATTTAAACATTGAGACAATTGTTGTCATGATGTGAAGAGTTGAACAAGTATGACCATGGTTGGCCATGGGCGATTTCATATTGAATATTAGGTTCAATTTGATGATGGATGACATTGATGGATTATTCATATTATAAACCAAAAGAACTAATAAACCCAAGGGTTTAATATTATAAACCAAAGGAATTAATGAACCCAAGGGAATTGATTTAAACATTGAAACAATTGTTGTCACAATGCGACGTTGGACCAACTAGGACCATGGCTGGCCATGGGTGATTTTCATATTGAGACAATATTTGTCAGAATATGACATTTGATCATGGATGACATTGATGGATTATTCATATTATAAACCAAAAGAACTAATAAACCCAAGGGTTTAATATTATAAACCAAAGGAATTAATGAACCCAAGGGAATTGATTTAAACATTGAAACAATTGTTGTCACAATGCAACATTTGATCATGGATGACATTGATCGATTATTCATATTATAAACCAAAACTAATAACCATTTAAGTTTGTATTATAAACCAAAAGGAGTGGTGAACCCAAGAAATTGATTTTAGCTATTGAGACAATTGTTGTCACAATGCGACGTTGGACCAACTATGACCATGGTTGGCCATGGGTGATTTTCATGTTGAGACAATATTTGTCAGAATGTGACATGTGATCATGGATGACATTGATCGATTATTCATAATATAAACCAAAAGAACTAATATACCCAAGGGTTTAATATTATAAACCAAATGAATTGGTGAATCTAAGGGAAAACCATTACCCAACAAATTATAAACCAAAGAAATTGGTGAACCCAAGGGAATTGATTTAAACATTGAGACAATTGTTGTCACAATGCGACGTTGGACCAACTATGACCATGGTTGGCCTTGGGTGATTTTCACATTGAGACAATTTGATGATGGATGACGATGATCGATTATTCATATTATAAACCAAAGAACTAATAAACCCAAGGGTTTAATATTATAAACCAAAGGAATTGGTGAACCCAAGGGGATTGATTTAAACATTGAGACAATTGTTCTTACAATGCAACATTTCATCATGGATGACATTGATCGATTATTCATATTATAAACCAAAGAACTAATAAACCAAGCGGTTTAATATTATAAGCAAGGAATTGGTGAACCCAAGGAAAACCATTGCAACAAATTATAAACCAAAGGAATTGGTGAACCCAAGGGAATTCATTTAAACATTGAGACAATTGTTGTCAGAATGCAACGTTGGACCAAGTATGACCATGGTTGGCTATGGCTGATTTCATATTCAGACAATTTGATGATGGAGGACATTTATCGATTATTCATATTATAAACCAAAAGAACTAATAAACCCAAGGGTTTAATATTATAAACCAAAGGAATTGTTGAACCCAAAGGGATTGATTTAAACATTGAAACAATTGTTCTTACAATGCGACGTATGATCATGGATGACATTGATCGATTATTCATATTATAAACCAAAAGAACTAATAAGCCAAAGGGTTTAATATTATCAAAGACTTGAGTATTGACTTAAGGGGATTGATTTAAGCATTGAGACAATTGTTTCACAATGAGACATTTGATGATGGATGACATTGATCAATTATTCATATTATAAACCAAAAGAACTAATAAACCCAAGGGTTTAATATTATAAACCAAAGGAATTGGTGAACCCAGGGGAATTGATTTAAACATTGAGACAATTGTTGTCACAATGCGGCGTTCGACCAACTATGACCATGGTTGGCCATGAGTGATTTTCATATTGAGACAATATTTGTCAGAATGTGACATTTGATCATGGATGACATTGATCGATTATTCATATTATAAACCAAAAGAACTAATAAACCCAAGGGTTTAATATTATAAAGCAAAGGAATTGGTGAACTTAAGGAAAACCATTACCCAACAAATTATAAACCAAAGGAATTGGTGAACCCAAGGGAATTCATTTAAACATTGAGACGGGTTGTCAGAATGACGTTGAATTGAGTATGACCATGGTTGGCCATGGCTGATTTCATATTGAACCAATTTGATGATGGATGACATTGATCGATTATTCATATTATAAACCAAAAAGAACTAACTAAACCAAGGGTTTAATATTATATCCTTGAAATTGGTGAACCCAAGGGAAAACCATTACCCAACAAATTATAAACAAAAGGAATTGGTGAACCCAAGGGAATTGACCATGGGTGATTTTCATATTGAGACAATGTTTGTCAGAATGTGACATTTGATCATGGATGACATTGAACTAATAAACCCAAGGGTTTAATATTATAAACCAAAGAAAGTGGTGAACCCAAGGGAAAATCACTACCATAAAAATTATAAACCAAAGGAATTGGTGAACCCAAGGGCATTGATTTAAACATTGAGACAATTGTTGTCAGAATGCGACGTTCGACCAACTATGACCATGGCTAGCCATGGGTGATTTTCATATTGAAACAATGTTTTTCAGAATGTGACATTTGATCATGGATGACATTGATCGATTATTTATATTATAAACCAAAAGAACTAATAAACCCAAGGGTTTAATATTATAAACCAAAGGAATTGGTGAACCCAAGGGAAAACCATTACCGAAAAAATTATAAACCAAAGGAATTGGTGAACCCAAGGGAATTCATTTAAACATTGAGACAATTGTTGTCACGATCGACATTGGACCAACTATGACCGGGGTTGGCCATGGGTGATTTTCATATTGAGACAATATTTGTCAGAATGTGACATTTGATCATGGATGACATTGATCGATTATTCATATTATAAACCAAAAGAACTAATAAACCCCGAGGTTTAATATTATAAACTAAAGGAATTGGTGAACCCAAGGGACAACCATTACCCAGTAAATTATAAACCAGAAGGAATTGGTGAACCCAAGGGAATTGATTTAAACATTGAGACAATTGTTGTCACAATGCAACATTGGACCAACTATGACCATGGTTGGCCATGGGTCATTTTCATATTGAGATAATGTTTGTCAGAATGTGTCATTTTATCATGGAACATTTCATGAAACATCTCAAAAAAACAATCATATATATGTGTTTGTATGGTAGATAAAATAGTTTTAAAATGTTTTGTATAAATTCAAATCCAATCATTTTAAAAATTGGTATTATTTAAACCCTATACTATTTCTGAATGGTTTTAAAAACTTTAAATGCCCTGGATTGCAATTTATTAATCACAACCTAATCTCACAAATTATAAACAAACTAATAAGAGTTTAATATTATAAACCAAAGGAATTGGTGAACCCAAGGGAAAACCATTACCCAACAAATTTTAAACAATATTTGATTGTATGAATTTGAATTTTTTATATAACATCTCAAATAAAAATAAATAAAATAAAATAAATAAATAATACAGATTAGAATTATATCTTTATTATTTATATCTATAAATCTTTTGATAAAATAAATAAATAATACATATATCTTTATTATTATTTAAGTTTGAAAATATGAACATGTGCCTATATTTATATATAAAATAAAAATAAATAAAAAACTAATTAAAATAATTTCCAATTTATTGTAAATGAAAAAATTATTTTGAAAAAAAAAATACATCACTAAAATTATATTTAAAATACATCACTAGTATAAAGTTATCTATATTTGAGTGAGCTTAATGGTTAAAAGAATGTGTTTCAAGTTCAAAATCATGGGTTAGAATATGTATGTCCTAGTAAACTTAGGAGTCAAATGGAGGTGGGTCCCTTGTCCCACAAACAAGAAGGTTTCATACACCAATTTAATGTTTATCTCAAAATAAAAAATTTCATCCAACTTTAGACTCAAAATAAGATTTACATTTTGACTAAAAATTTAATTCCTCTCTTAACTTTGCAAATGCTGCATTATATATTCAATATAAAATTTGATAAAACATCTCAAAAAACAATCATATATATATATATATATATATATATATATATATATATATATATGTGTGTGTGTGTGTTTGTATGGTAGATAAAATAGTTTTAAAATATTTTGTATAAATTCAAATTCAATCATTTTAAAAATTGGTATTATTTAAACCCTATACTATTTCTGAATGGTTTTAAAAACTTTAAATGCATATAAATCAAATTTCTCAATTAAATATAAAACTATTTTTAACAAAATAATAATTTCTTTTCATTTTTTCTTGGGATAGAAATAAAAAATCTTAAAATTAAAACTCATTATTTTTTTCCCTAACAAAATAAATAATACATTGTTTTTTATTTTATTAACCAGTAAAGCAGCGTAGGAAAAGGTGAATGGTTGTGATATGATTTAGTAGAAGAAGCAATAAGAAAGACTTACACTGATTTAGATATATCCCCTGTACTACACCCATTAAGACAATAAAAAACGGAAGATTACAGCCATAAGAACATGGCAGAAATTCCCATGCTGAATTAGGTTTGGAAGCAAACACAAGATATGAGAAAGATACCCACACCGACATGGATGAATTACCCAGGATTTGGACTGAAGTGAATCTTATAAACAAAATTATTTGCCGAACTTCTGAATTCATTGGCCTAATGCAGCAGAATTTGGTATAAATACAAACGCTCTAACAGGGTTTGAAAAAATTATACAAATGCTCTAACAGGGTTTGAAAAAAATAATAATAATAGTCATATTTTTGTGAAGGAGATTAAGACAAATTTCTGTTCAGCTTATTTAAAATAATTTAAAACATTATTCCAATATCTAATTATCATATTTTTATAATTTATACAGAAAGAAATGTTTATTCAACCAATTACAATTAATTTTAATGATAACGCAAATGTTTATTCAACTAATTAAATAATATTTTAATCATAACTCAAGCCATTAATTACCAGGAATATAATTAAAATATTTTTTTCATTAGTAAATAAAATTAACCAATCGAAAAGAATTTTTTACATATAACTCAAGAAACTAATTATCGAACTTACGAACTTACAGGCACTGATCACAATAATTTAAAATTTGTAAAAGCAGAATTATGGATTTGCATACCTCTCGATATAATGAACCCACCCAAGACAAACGTGATTAAGAGCACAAATGCACCAACGGTGTTTGCGATTATAATATTTCGTGCCACAGCAGCTATCAACCGAAAGAGTGCCAAACCTGTTTGGTGGAGTGCTACCAACAACAAAAAGTGTCGAAAAAACCTGTATAGGGTGAACAACCGTCGTCAGCATAAAAAAAAAGAATGGCAATTGAAATTTCACTATTCAGAGATTCACAATGGAACTTTTTTTAAAATCCACAGGAGTATTAAAGTGGTCGGATTTTAGAAAATATTTTAATTTTAATAATATTATTTAAAGGAAAAATTAACAGGATTTAGAATATCTTTATAATGAGTATTTGGATGAAGAGTAATTGAAAAGAATATATATATTTCAATTTAAAACTTTTGTTAGTTAAATTCATTTATAATTGCATGAAATAAGTGTTATATTCATTGTTTAATTTAAATTTTACAAATAACTTGTTAAACTCATATTATTTCTCTCAAAACAAATAAAATGGAAAATAGCCTGTTTTTTCAGGGATTTAGCTATTAGTTTTAAATATTGGGATGAAAAACTGTTCCACTATTGAATCAAATTTTAAATTGAAATCTATTTATACCCTTGACCAAAAATCGTTTTATTGCTGCAAAGTGTAAATGTAATTGCCTGTTTGGGGCTGGGGCAAAATCGATCGTATAATAGGTAAGAGATACCCATGCTGTAGATTCGATGAAAGAAAGAGGAATTTCTGTAATGAATATAGGAAGAGAGTATGCCCAGGCAGGGTAGAACATGAAATCTCTCTGCTTGTAGAAGACTGGAAGCTTTTCAATTGTGCTCGCAATACCTGAAAGTCCGTTGAACATATTCATGACCAGACCCAGGAATAGAGCTCCAAAATAAAGGAATCCGTCCTCTAGATTTCTGTGATTCATGTTTGTACGAAAAAAAACCGTCATAACGATCATGGAAACGAAACTTATCTGACGGCAAAACGATATTGGATTAGTAGTAGTCTTGTCTGCAAAAATCCCTTGAGAAAAAAATTCAGATGAAATAATGGTGATCTATTTGAATTCAATGGCAAGAATGATTGTAATTCTGGCATGGAAATAGCTCTGGATCTTGCAAATAACGACGCAAGGCCATCTATTGTAGTTCGCAGTCCTGTAATCTTATGTCAAAACCCTTAAATCTTCATTCTGGATGGCTGTTTCAGTTTCTGCGCTAGATTTAAATATTTTCCCCTTTCTGACCAAATTTAAAGCTCAAACGCAAACTTCGTATAGTATAGTTGTTCTAAAATTAAAGGACTTCAAATTCTTGAAGCGATGGTTATTTCAGTTTCTGCGATAGATTTAAATATTTTCCCCATTCTGACAAAAAATTAAAGTTGAAACGCAATCTTCGTACATTACATTTGTTCCAGGATTAAAGCACTTCAAATTGATCATGCAGCGATTTATGAATTTTTATGTATTGATCTTTATTGTCCAAGCCTTAATTTCGTCTGTTTCTTTTCTTTGCATGTCAAGTCGCATGTCTTACCGCGAGAATTTTTTGGAAGATCCATATTCTCTGTTGCAATGCTGCTCCTGAAACTGCTCCCGCTCCGAATGGTGGACAATTTGCTCGTCATGTACAGTAATCTAACCCTAGGCAACACTGCATCTCTCAGCATACCCCGGCCCGTGGAAGGACCGCTTGAGTTGAAGTTTAAGACCGGCAAAACCCCAGTGCTGGACAACGGCACGATTGCCTATATAAGACAAGGCAAGATTAAGGTAAATTGACAGCATTCTTTGAGCAGGAATTCGGAGCCAATGCAAGTTCTTCATTAAATTCTTTAATGGCAGGTCGTTCCAAATTTCAACCGCGCAACGGCCACCGGTGTCGAGTTCGAAGACAATTGTAAAGAAGATTTCGACGCTATAATATTTGCTACTGGTTACAGGAGTGAAGTGAGTCGCTGGCTCAAGGTATGCGTAAACAATGATTCTCTGTTTTCTTATCGTGTTTTTCGTGAGATCCCTGATTTTGAAAATCGCCATTTAATTTGCAGAATGGAGGCGATCTTTTCTCAGACGACGGGTTTCCGAGGAATCTGTCTCCAGACAACTGGAAGGGAAGCGACGGTCTGTATGCAGCTGGCTTGGGAAGAGCAGGTCTGATGGGATCTTCGGCGGACGCTCTGCTAATCGCCCAAGATATATTTCAGACTGTCAGCACTTCATCTTGATCATGAAATTTTCTCTTCCAGCCGGTACATCGCCGATTTGTAAAGATCGAATTCAAAAAACGTGGCTGGAGATATGCTACAACGAGTTGCTTATGCGCTGCTACAATGGAACGCTTCTCCTCCCACTCGCCCACTTCATGTGATGTTAAATTCCCGATCGCCAGCCACATGTCTACGAGTTGCTTATGCGCTGCTACAATGGAACGCTTCTCCTCCCACTCGCCCACTTCATGTGATGTTAAATTCCCGATCGCCACATGTCTACGAGCAGACAAGCAGAACTTGTAATGAGCAACGTGCCAATCAACATGGTTATGGGAGATCCCCACACGTCGGAGAATGCTGTCAACGTGGTGGTTATGGGATGGGAGGATTTCTTAATTTGATAGGTGGCAGTCAACAAATGGCACAGTAAATTTTTAATCATGTTTTGTAAAAAATTAATTTAAGTATGGTTTAAACACGTGATTTAGATATGCAAGGAAGTTACTTTTTTGAATTTTATCCATTGATTTAGTGGCGACGACCAGAATATACCGGCATCTTTCAATCTAGACCATCAGATCAAAAAGATTAATTAGCCTAATAAAAAAAGATGCTCCTTCCGACTCCTTTCGATAGGGGGTTACGCCTATCGAGCGTAAAAATAAGAGGACCATTGCAAAGAGAATTTGGAAAAGTGAAGGCAAAAAAGTGAGGTGGAGGAATTCCTCTTAGAAGAGAAGCCGTTGTCGAGATCTGCTGTGCATTACACCAACTCACAAGTTCCAGCACGACGTTGAAACGTAATGCTGCTCTCCGATAGTGATGTTGCGATGGCGATGCCCTTAGTTGGAGACGAATTATACAAAAGCGGTGCGGTTCGGTTGTTGGAGGATCTACGTCTCAAATTTTGTCCACCCACGTGGAAACATAGTCCGAGGAAGAGGAACCTCGACTTGGCTGAAGCCTTTGCCGTTCAATGAATGCCCCTAGATTTTGCCATATGGCATCCACACCCTTATATATATATCACAACAACCAGCCATAGAGTCCCAGTACAGATCAATAGTTATTTCATCTGTTCATTATCTTGTACTTGTTCTCATCAAAGTCCATATAAAATAAATTAGGTTCGTTCTCATACATAGTGTTCATTATTATATTGCGATCATGGCGGCTGTAAATGCATCAGTGATGGCGATGAATGGAGCAACGCTCCTGCAACGGAAGCCAGCGGAAAGGTCAACAACCAGCAGGCAACTTCGAGTAAAATGCATGGCAGGGGTTAGTAATTCTATTGATGTTTCCGTATCCACGAATTTAATTATATGTTTTTGTTATTGTATTTATAACTTAATTTGTGTCATGTGGATCCACAGCCCGAGGAGCGAAGGCAATCACCTTCTACCCCTCCTGAGAAGGTAAGCGATTAAGCAAGCGCCAATTTTTGCAGTAACATGCACTGCACTGAAATAAATTGAATTGAATTGACACAAATAAATAATAATGCAGGTGAGAACAAAGTTTAAGGACGTGTTTGCCTTCAGTGGGCCAGCGCCAGAGACCATAAATGGGAGACTTGCCATGCTCGGATTCGTCTCGGTCGTGGGGGTGGAGATTGCTAGTGGGAGGGACCTCTTCTCTCAGCTCGCCACCGGAGGAGTTCCACTGTTTCTTGGAAGTGCGATTCTGCTATCAGTTGCCTCGGTGATACCCATGTTCAAGGGAGTCTCCAAAGAGAGCAAATCACAGGAAATATGGTCTTCTGGGGCAGAGATGTTGAATGGGCGTTTCGCCATGCTTGGCCTCGTTGCGTTGGCCTTGACGGAATACCTCAAGGGAGGTCCTCTCATCTCATGATCATCATCATCACCTCTATACAAAACCTCATACCCCTCTTAGTGAGATGATCATCATTACCTCTATATCAAACCTCATACCCCTCTTAGTGTTGGATGTAATCCAACCCAGCTTGTATCGACTCTTCTCTCATGAGATGGCATTGTAACCAATTGTTTAATTGCCAGTTTATGTTATATTTGACACGTTCATCCACAATCTATGTCATTTGTTTAGAATATTTACAAGATCAACCTTAACATTATAATTCTCTTACATCTTTCGCGGGAATTAAATTAACAGCATGCTAATCTTTAATGGATATTAAGCTAATGCAGAGCCATAACGGAGTTCTGATAGGTTCAGCTTAACTTTTAAGCTTGAAGGATAAAAACAAGCATAAAGATCCTAACCAAAACAGACTTTTGTTCATTTGGTAATTGTAAATTGCTTTAATTTTTTATACGTATAAATCCCATTCTCACTGAATGTACAGCAAAGTTTAAATCTTCTCAATAATAACGATTTTTTTAAATAATAAATATATTATTCATATCTCTTAAATTTTTATATCATAATAACATTATATACTAGCATAACCATATAAATTAGATGACTCGTGAAAATTGATAGGAGCAATTTATAATAACACTTAAAATATTTATTTTATGATATATCTCATAGAACAAAATTTATTATGGAGATTTTCCTCACTGTCATGGAGATTCGTAATTTGTAAATAGGGCCACTACGATGGCTCATGAGTACTTCACACTTATGTTTTTTGTAGACACTGATAAGGAAATTTCACTAAACACAAAATCCATAACTTTACGGCATCATATATAGGACTAACTACCCGATTTCTCCATTTTATTGATTCATTTTATAACTAATGACCATTAGATTATCTCCACACAACTCAAAGTTTGGCCTTGCTTGCACCTTTTTTTAGAGAATTTTTCATAGCTAATAGTTTACTTGAAGTTATTTCAACCCCCTCTCAAACCTTTTGCTTTGATATTGATATAATGGAAGCATTGAAAAATATAAGAACCTGCCCCACATCAAGGAAGGATGCTGTGTAGAGAGTAGGTAAAACCAATTGGGTTGGTAACTTGTGAGAAATTTCACATCCCACACATGGATACCACACCATACCCTTAATATTTTAACTTTCATAACTTCATAAATATAGAGTTATCAACTGTAGTTCAAAGGAAGAAGACAAAAACCTCTTACTAATGGCCCTTTCAACAGTGACCTACTTGCACAGGCCAAAGTCTCACCTAAAGCAGTATGGGAGGTAGATGGAACCAGGTTTCCACACCCTAAGAGAGAATTAAATGATGTGGGTGTCCACAAATCTATAATAATAATGAACTTTCTTACGCACCAGAAACCCTAACTAGGAAAATCTAAGTCAGCTTATGCAGACAACACTATGCGTGCACAGATAATGGCTTCGCAATCCCTTCAACGGTCTTAGTAAATTAATATTCAGGTTTTACAATAATATACATATGCATCTAACATTCATATTAAATAGTAAACAGGTACGAAACCAATCCAATCACAGATAACATAAATCGTAAGAATTACAGATCACATAAACATATCATAGACAAATTTAGTACTCAAAATGATCTAAAATACTTCTTTATTCATCAAAAGTTGCAAAACCCTTTACAATTATTCAGATTCACCCACGCACATGGATAGCGAGGTGCACACATAACCAGACTAAGGTCTTTTCACCTAGAGCCAGAAGGACCCTTTCAGACACAGACACTTGCAGATTCGTTTCAAAGTTTTGAACATACATAAAATTCTATCAAAATCTACCATATCCGACTTGATCTATACTTCTATTCATATCTAAGCCTGTGGTCGTCTAAGAATGATTCATAGTTTTACCCTTTAGCCCACTAAAACTCATGAAGGGACTTTGAACGACCCCAAATCCCCTTGACTTGTGCATTTCTTAGCGGACACGACTCAGAACTAAAAATATACTTATTAATTACTCCAAAATGTGCTTCGATGGGACCCTGCTCCAACAGTCCCCAACTAGTACATATGATCAATTTTTTGACACTTTAGTTCTGACAGTTTTGACGTATTGTCGGAAAGTTCCCAACTTTTTCTCAATTTTTTTAATCTTGCCAAAAAATGTCAGAGAAAACGTCGGACTTGCGACGAACCTCACAAAATGTCAGAATTGTGACGAAAACGCTCCCACTATCGGAATAGCGACGAGACACTCCGAACATCGGTACTGTGAAAAAACGCTCCAAACCGTTGGTCTTGCAATAATTTACAATGAAAATACTGCCAACGTTGAAACAGTGATGGAAGGCTCGAACCGTCGGTTTTGTGATGAAAAGCTCCAAACTGTCAGTCTTGTGATGAAGCCCTCCAAACTGTCGGGCTTGCGATGAAAATTCGAATCTGCATTAGACTTGCGACGCACGTCTCCAAACCGTCGAGCTTGCAACGAAAGTATACAAACCATGTGAGGGTCATCTTAGAATCCGAATTAGGTCAAGTCATCTTAGATCAGGTCCTGTCAGCTTGGTTCATGTGATGGCACCTAAGGAAATGCGTTTGGCCTGGTCGTGTCAAATTGGGTCATGTGAGAGTGCCCAAGGAAATGTGTTCGAGCAGGTCGGGCCAGCTCGGGTCATATCGTGTGAGGGCGCTCGAGGAAACACATTCAGCAGGGTCGGGTCGAGTCAGGTCGTGTGAGTGCACCCAAGGAAACATGTTCGAGTGGCCTAGGTTGGTTTGAGTAGTGTGAGGGTCAAGTTGGGTTAGGTTGGGTTGTGTGTGGGAACCTAAGGAAACATGTTCGAGCAAGTTAGGTCAGGTCGTGTCATGTGAGGGCACTGAACGAAACACATTCGGGTGGGTCAGGACGGGTTGGGTCGAGTCGTGTTATGGCCCCCAAGGAAACGCATTCAGGCAGGTCGGGTTGGGTCGGGTCATGTGGTGGTGCCTATGCAAACGCGTTCGGGCGGGTCAAGTTAGGTCGGGTCGTGTCGAGTCATGTGAGGGTTTCCATATAAAAAATGTTAAGTTGTAACTTCATGTGTGCCTTGTGCACGTTTATGCGATCGTGTGAGGGAGGTCATATAAAATATTCTAAGTTGCGATCGCTCGTGTGCGTTGTGCATGTTCGTGCGACCCATTTTCCATTTCCTCCCTCATGCCATAATCGATGTTCGGGCGGGTCGGGTCAGGTTGGGTCATGTCGTTCTATGAGTGCGCCCAATTAAACACCTTCTGGTTGCTCAGGTCTGGTCATGTCTTGTGAGGGCGCCCAATGAACGTGTCTGGGTCTTGTTATGTCAGGTCATGTGAGGGTGCCCAAGGAAATGCATTCAGGCAGGTCAGGTCAGGTCGTGCCGTGTGAGACCACACAAGGAAACACATTGAGGTAGGTCAGGTTGGGTTGTGCCATGTGAGGGCACTCAATGAAATGTGTTTTGGTGAGTCAGGTCGTGTCGTGTGAGGGCGCCCAAGAAAACCTATTCGGGCGGGTCGAGTGGGGTTGTGCCATGTGAGGGCGACCAAGGAAACTCGTTCGGCCGGGTCAGGTCAGGTCAGGGCATGTGAGGGTGCCCAAGGAAATGCATTCGAGTGGGGCGGGTTGGTTTAGGTCGAGTTGTGTGAGGGCGCCCAGGGAAACGCGTTAATGTGGGTCAGCTCCATTCGTGTGAGGGCACCTAACGAAACATGTTCGGGAGGGCCAGGTCGGGTCGTGCCTTGTGAGGATGCCTAAGGAAACATTTTTAGGTAGGTCAGGTTGGGTCCGATCAGCTCGTACTATGTTCGGGCAGCTTGGGTTAGGTTGGGTCATGTAAGGGTGCCCAGGGAAACCCATTCGGGCAGATCAGGTTGGGTCGTGGGAGAGCACACAAGAAAACGCATTCAGGCGGGTTGGGTCAGGTGGTGTGAGTGCTCCCATGGAAACGTGGTTGGATAGGTTGGGATGGGTTAGGTCATGTGAGGGTGCCCATGGAAACATATTTGGGTGGCTCGGGTCGGTTCAGGATAGGTCATGTGAGGTCACCCAAGGAAACACGTTCATATGGGTCGGGTCAGGTCGTGTGAGGGCACCTAATGAAAGGAATTTGGGTTGGGTTGGGCCAGGTCATGTGAAGGCGCCCAAGGAAACACGTTCGGGCAGGTTGGGTCAGGTCGTGTTAGGGTGCCCAGGGAAACGTGTTTGGGTAGATTGAGTTGGGATGGGACAGGTTATGTGAGCTGGGTGGCGATATGAATAATGCTAAGTTGTGACTAGCGCCCATGTTCTTTGTGCACGTTTTTGCGATCTGTTTATGACTATCCCATCATAGCAGAATGTTGATGATATCACATACAAAGGCCATTAGATTCTTAAATCATTTTACTAGTTCTTTCAATCCCTTCTTCTGACATAAAATTCCTTCTCTGGATGAGATTGAATAAATAAATTCGTCATAGGTATTTAATCCAATAACGAAGGATGATTTAACGAGTTCACAAACTTCACTAGAATATTTCTTCTTTGGACTGCAAAAAAGAGAACCATTGAATGGAAGATGTGAAAAAAAACTTTATAATCAATCTCTAGGAAACTATTCTTCCCTTAAAACATTTGAATCCCTAAAAATCCAAGTTGTTGAACCACTTTCTTAGTAGATCTTGCATTTGAAATATCAACTATCAGAACAAACAAAAATATATATATAAAACTTGATGAAGAAATATCCTTCGTAACAATTTCCTGCACTCCAAGTAGATGCTTATTTAGTTACGAAATGATGGAATTCTCGTATCGTCCTCCCCTGAACATGCTTCATAAGCTTATAAATTTCAGTAAGTTCATTTCCTAGAACTTTTGTAAATATGTTTCTCCGAGAAACACATTAAGCAATAAACAAATATCCAAACCTCCACTAATGGAGGTTTTAACCCTATACAAAAATTATCTGAAAACGAATCTTACAAACATAAAATAAACAATGGCGAGAGCATAAAAAATAAAACAGATATACACAGACACTTTCCCCCGGATCCCAAATCGGGTTGACTAGCTTGATTTTTCAATATATTCCTTTTAGTGTTACAACACATATATATACATGTCGAAGCATAAATAAACCCCAATCCATTAACCCTTGATTAGAACGAATCGAGCTCCCTGACTGATTCATAAAATAACAAAGGCCAAAACCAAAGATAAGCCTCAAAAACCATGTGCAAAACCCATCCACAAAACCATGGGTTAATCCACCCAAAATCGGTCCAAATTTTATTTTTTCTTCTTTGCACCCACTGCGCACTCACAGGGCTTACGCCTCTGCACGTGACTGGTCGTGGAAATAATATAACACATACTCAGATTAATCCCATTGCCCTTTCTTTCCAGAAGCTACAAGAGATCTAGTTGGCTCAAATTTCTTCCGTAATAAATCATTGTTTCTCTACACCAAGAGAAATTATAAGTGCTCACAGACTTCGTCAATGCATCTGCAACATTCTTCAAAGTGTCCACCTTTACCAGCAACACCCTTTTAGCCTCAACCATATCTCTAACAAAGTGATATTGAACATCAATGTGCTTTGTCTTTAAATGATAAGCAGGGTTCTTAGCCAAGAAAATTGCACTTTGGCTATCACAGTCTATCCTTATAGCTTGCTGTACCAACCCCATACTTGAACACAATCTATGCAACCAAATTGCTTCCTTGCTTGCATGAGTGGCTGCTATGTATTCTGCCTCTGTAGTTGAAAGAGCCACTACAGACTGTCTTTTACTCATCCAACTGACTGCGCCTCCAAATAGGTTAAACACATACCCACTTGTAGATCTTCTTTGGTCCAGATCTCCAGCCCATTCTGCATCAACAAAACCACGAATGTCCAACATTCTTTCCAATCCTGGTCTTCCCTAGTAGCACAAGCCATAATCACTAGTGCCACGTAAATATCTGAAAACCTGCTTCACTGCTGTCCAATGCTCCTTCGGGTTTGATAACCCGCTACTGTGACTTCCTTCATGTGAAAATGTCTGTCATCTGTCTAGTATAATTATTCATTACATCGTAAACCCACTTCACTTGTATAAGGAACACAGGACATACCTCAATATCTCTTTCTTGTGTCTTGCAGAATTGCTCACTGCATAACTTCTTACACCCACAGAATCAGCCGTAACATTCACCAATGTTATATCATCTGCATGCTGGAATCCTCCCTGCAGATAGTTAACTTATACATCCTCTCCTGCTGAGTTCAAAGCTTCCTCTTTTCCCGATCTCTCTTAATTTCCATGCCCAAAATATAGTTTGCAGCACTAAGATCCTTCATGTTGAATTTGGAGAACAGTTGGGTCCTCAAATCTTGGATAATTTCTTTGTCATTTCCAATCAACAACATATAATCCACATACAAGACCAAATAAATAACACTGTCACCAATTAATTTAAAATAAACAGAGTGGATTGTAGCTGGGTATAATTCAGATATAATAGAGAATGAAAGGTAAGTTAGGACCCACTTCATTAAATAGACTCGAGGGGAGGTATCGAGAGAAATCTATAGGGGAACCCCCAATAGTGGTGATAAGCAGATTAAGAGTCCAATTATCACAAACCATAATCCCTTAACCCATAACCATTGAATTCCATATCCCCTTAACCCACAATCCATAATCCCTTAACCCCTACACTCATAAATCATAACCCACAAACCCCTTGACTCATTAAATCTTAAGACACTAATGCCTAACCTATAATCCATGAACCTCGTAAGCCCTAACTTCTTATCCTCTTAACCGGTGACCCTTAACCCCTAATCCTTCACCCTTAAACACCTTAATTTCTAACGCCTTAAACACCTAAATCCCCTGAATCTTAAGTCCTTAACTGCTATATCCTCCGACGCTAAAGCCCTGGGACCTTAATCGTTGACCCTTGAAGCCCTTAACCACTAAGTATCCAAGGCTGAAAATAACAACCCAAACCGACATATTGACCTCCTAGGAGAATCCTTCACCTCTGATTGAGCATATTGGAAACATTTAATTTTCAGAGAACTAGGTATTGGTTATGAGGGTATGTATTTGTGGGTAATGCCATTATGACCATGTATACCAAACATAGCAAAAATAGATAATTTTCAAACCCTCAATTTGAATCATTCAAAATATCCACACTTCATGTTGAGATGGAGCTTGTAGTGGTCTCTCACACAAGGAGTTGGAAATCAATAGACCACTCACAAATACAAGGCCTCTCTAGCCCTAATGCAGAAGGAGTGAAAAATCAGTACAAATATTTTGTTTTTAAACAAACTCAATTGTGTCAATGTATAATACTATAAATAAGAGAAAATAAAATGATATTATCCGCAGGAGTTCTTGAAATAACCTCTGATTATCCATAAGTAGTGATCCAAAGGGTGAATGTCGCGCAATAATAAATTTACACCATGTTTAAATTCATTTTACATTGTGAGGTTGTTCTTTAATAGGGTTGAAGCATCATCACAAGGAAGCATGGCACATTTTTGTGGGGGAGCGATTAAAGTTGTAACACAATTCAAGTGACTTACACCTCCAATATAAATGACATTATTGTGTGTTTGTGTGAGGTTGTTAAAACGGTTATTTATAGACAATACATTCAATGTACTTGGACTTTATATGTTTAGGGCCTCGACTATAATATGTATTTTTACTAGGAACACTTCATGCAAATGAAAGGGGGCCTTTTTTTTTAATGACATACGCACAAGAGCATCAGATGCCACCCTTTAGACCCCCTTGGTGCATTCAAACTGGGTTTACATTTGCGTCGAGTTGAAACTAATCATAATGACCTTCCTCTTCTTAAATAACATCTTCTGGCATTTCCATATATAAGAGATATAATTAAAGGATAAAATCATCTGTATATGCCCCCATTTATTATGAGATTCAAGGGATGTTCTATTGTCTTTATCAAGATTTGGATGGATCGTTATCTACAATCTTTAAATACATGTATAGAACTTTTTATGAGGGAGGTACTTGGATTTAGATATTTATATAAGGCCTTATGTGCCCTTCCCCTTTAAAACTCTTCCAAGGGGTCACCTCCTTCCATATTGCCTTGCCAAAGACGAGTCCTCCCAAATATGCCCTCCCAAAGACGAATCCTCCCTACGAAGCTTTCCACTAAAAGGGAACCCAAATTCCTCCTCGTCTCTCTCAAGACCACACTATACCACAATGAAACTACATGGAATGAGGTGCAAGAATTCACCACCTAGAGGTTTATCTCTTAGGTGGAAATTAAATCCCTCCTTAATCTCTCCCACACACCCTCCTATCACATCAACCTGATCACCCATATCCTGCATTTTTCGGAGCTGCCCTTCCCCCTTACCCCCCCATATAATCACCATTAACGAGAGTCCCAAGTGGGACGGTGAACTGGCACACACCCCCGATTAGTGAAATGATGATTTTAATATTAGAAATTTTTGTGATTTGATTCCTTGATAATGGATCATAATAATTATAATTTTAATAGAAATATAAGACAATTTTCATTCACCACTCGTGTTTCTAGAAATTCGTTTCTCAAGGTTTTATTGTCAAAAAAAATTATATATATGACTCTTTGAGAAGCTAAGAGACATCCATTACCATTCTTTTCTTTGGCTAATATTGGAATTCATGTGATCATGTACGCACTATTCTAATTTAATAAATTTATTCCTACTATAGCTATTTTGCCTCAATGAGAAGAGTACATATATGATAATCATGGTTTTTTAGTATTTTTAAATATCTCGCTCCAACAAGAGGGCCCTTTTGCTTTGTACTAAAAGTGTAATTTAGTTATTACTTTTTTTTTTATCTATGAGTTTTGAAACTTTTTTTTTTCAATCATTTAATTTTGTATATTTTCACTCAAATGATTTAGTTGTTTTTATATACCTCTAGCGCTTGAATAAAATTCAAAAAACACCAAAAACTTCACTAGTCATCTTTACCACTGGTTTTTTACTTACACATTCATTTTTCTTTTCTTTTCTTTTTTCTGAGATTCATAAATATGATCGATTTATTACACAATATTATTGGCATATCAATGAATGAAATATAAGTTTTTCATAAACACACATGATCATTTATAGTTAACTACTTTAGTACTTTGTTGATAAATCATGCAAATAATTGTATTCTTTCTTCATACTTCATTGACTGGAAAATGAAATTCCTTTCATAGCATAAATTGTGTTTTTCTTTTCGCATATCACAGTTTATTGAGTAAATTTTATCTTTCGTGGAATAGAATTTGATTTCTTCTATTTGATAAAACTATATTTACGTCCTCTCGATTATAATTTAAAAGGTTTCATACAATACACTTTCCTTACTTTCCATATATTATAATTTGAAAGTTTTCATAGTGTAAATTGTTCGATCAATTTTGTAGAGTTAGTGAGGTGCGCCAAGGAAACACGTTCAATCGCTAATTAATCCCTAATAATCCATATTACCGCCTTTTTAAAATTTTGGCGGGTCGGATTTTCTTCAATGGCGTGAGGTGAGCTCGAATATTTGGCATTTGTTACAAGAGGTTGATTGGTGCCGAGGAATACAGACTAATTTCTTGGCTGATATTTCTTAGGAAAGGAAGCAACATAGGAGGCATCAAAGGAAGTATCTTAGCCATCGCTTGCAGATCCACCTACGGAGGTAGAAAAGGAAGCATCTTAGGCACTGAAATCCTTTCTAGGTCGAGAATGAGTGGGTTAAGATTAAGTACCTGACACTTCCTGTGGAAAAGGTTTTTACCTACCCCTTCATGAACCACCTTCTCTTAATTTTCTTGAACTTCATTACACTAAGGAAGTCTAGGGTTTGTGCTCGAGGTCAACAGGATGATCACATTAAACTCATTGTCCTGCACTTCCATAGAAGTATGCCCAGAATGAGGGGTTAAATAATCCTTAAAACAAAGTTTATACATCTACTTAATCACCCTAAAGTCTCATGAATAGACTCGGATTTGTCTCATAATTAGGCCTCGTATTGGCCTCATAAGCTCGAGAAATAACCTTAGGATCACAACGAATGGATGCCACAATCAGCTACAGTGATTTGTGTCAAGAGGGCCTAATTCAGGCCTTAGGATGTCTGCATTAGAGGGTGGAAAAACTCTGCCAGGAATAGGAACTCGTCCTCTTTAGACAATCACAAAAACTTTTTGCTTCAATTCCTTAACATGTTCATTCAATGTTCATTTTGTCTCGCAAGAGACCCAGATCTACTTCAAGGTCAACTTCTACAATACTAATATACCTTCAATATTTTCAAATTGACTTAGACATTAGTAAAAAAAAGGAAAAAAGAATCTAAGTTGGTACACTAGATTAGATCAAAAAATTATTAAAAAACCCCCCCCTAATATAATTATGGAGAATCCTCGTGATTTTTAAAAGTGCTTAGTCTAAACAGGTCACATTATTTCCTTCAAAACAATAGAAGTTCAATTATTATTTTGATAAAATATAGTGAAATATATTTCTGAAAATCCAAATTGCAAGTTATCAAACTTTAGGATTGGTGTTCTAAGTTTTGGTGATACTGATTTTATGTTTAGTGGTGTTGATCTATTTCTGGGATCAAAAAAATGATTTAAAAACTCTGACAATACAATTCCTTGAAACTTTTCTGGCCCATTCCAACCAAAAGCTTATTATATATGGACATTCAAAACCATCTTTAGTGTTTTATGATAGAAAAAACACCAACCTACTACCAGTTATTAGGGTTTCTTACTGTGAGGTTCTATGAGATCACACTATAAATATTCTTAGGTCAAGACAGTAAAGATCTCTTCTACCTAGCATTTCTAAAATTAATGCTCCCGCCAGGCCTGTCCTGAATTTAACACTATTAGTGTTCCTTTGCACCGTTGAGCATATTCTAGTCGTAGGCTTTATCTAAAAAGGATACAGTAGGATGGAAAGTATTCACAAATTTATTTTTGTAGCGTAGCTTCCGCCACCATACATCAACTTTGAAAAATAAAACATGTTAAGCTTTGTCCCAGATTCTTCAATATCACATTAAAGAATTATTTGTTCCATCTATAGAACGCAGGTTGTTTTTTAATCACATATTTTATTTATTCTTAAATGTGTTAGCCCAAATTAAATGCGTTTATTTATTCTTAAATGCGTTAGCCCAAATTAAATGTGTTTTATCAAGAACGACAACAATCGAGGAACTCCATTGGGTGATGCTCACTTGAAGAAAGGAGGAAAACAAACGACTAAAATTGTTTGGAAGTTCAAAGACCCATTTACGTTATTAAAATCACTTTTAAATAGGGTAAAAATATGGAAGTGCGAAGAAAGGTGGAAAACACACGACTGGAATTGTTTGGCACTTCAAAGACCCATTTACCTTATAAAGATAGCTTTTAAATAGGGTTAAAACATGGACGTGGGAATAAAGTTGGAAAACAAAAGAATGAAATTGTTTGGAACTTGAAAGACCCATTTACTTTATTACGATTTCTTTTAAATAGGGTAAAAACATGCAAGTGGGAATAAAGGTGGAAAACAAACAACTGAAATTGTTTGGGACTTCAAAGACCCATATTACCTTATTAAGATCGCTTAAATAGGTAAAAACATGGATGTGGATGGCTGAATATGACTCAGAGAAATGATTTGAAAAAGTGTTTTAGATATGTTCACAACCAAATCACTCCTAAAGATAAATACAATTAAGTATAACAAGTAAGGTACATGAAAAATACAAAGATAAATATAATTAAGTATAACAAGTAATATACACGAAAAAAATATAAATACAAATAAGTATAACAAGTTATATATATGAATTATTTTTAAAATTTTATTTTGAAAAATTTTAAATATAAAAAGATTTAGAAATTTAGATTATTACATGGGAAAATCTAGTCAAGTTACGAGACAACAAATCCTTTACTTTTTATGACTTACTACGAAGAGTAGTCTAACACATAGACATAAGAAATGTTAAAATATAATTTCAGGAAAGATTATGACATTTTGTTTAAAATATATTTTTGAATGGATAAATGGATCCAACACCTTAAAAAATCCTTGGGGCAGTGAAATTCTCTAGATTAAACAATTTAAACTCAATTTTTTAAAAATATATGCAGGATTTTGTTTCAAATTAACAAGGAAAAATGCCATCTAAGCAGTTACAAATACCACTATCCTCTCGACTTTTCATTGCTTTAAATTTAATATGTAGCCATCTCATACTCCGTCTATGAAGCCTCCATTAATCTCCTAATGAGTTTTACCACTAGTTAACTCATCACACTAATGAATCAATCCATACTCATTAATTTTTTATGATGTCTTCATGATAGTCTTATGCAACAACTCACAACCTTAACTCTTACACCACAGGTTAAAACTAAAATAAAAAAGACAAAATAATTGATAAAAAAACATAAAAAAACATAATAACCAAACACAAATCCTCAACAAGAAAAACTAAATTATGATAAATTTATTACTTTGGATAAAAAAAACATGTTAGGATAAAATGGAATCATTAAATGATTAAATAAACTATATTATCTCAAATATCGTAAATATAGCATAAGTCACCAATATCTTGTAACCAAAAAACATGTACTAAAAATACAATAATTTTTGCTTTATACCCCCAACGAAGTTTAGCGTAACAATTTTTCAGAGTATACCAACATTGACGACGAGTCACCAATATCTGGTAACCAAAAACCATTACTAAAAATATAATAATTTTGACTTTATAACCAAAACTAAGTTTAGCGTAACAATTTTGCCATATATACCAACCTTGAGGATGTGATAAATGTAGATTAATAGGAGTGTCTTAAATGTAGAGTAATAATAGTAGAAGATTTTATCCTTCGACTTAAAACTATACCATTTATTACTCACATTTTCAATGCAGACGGGAATATTGCTAGATAACCAAGATAATCATTGTAATGTATCAGAGCTTCAAAGCATAACTAAGTAGATTTTGAGTTCGTTGTATTCTTATTTTCGTCCATGTAGATCTGTGTTTACTCTTTGGGGCCTACACTTTTTGTGGATATCACAATTCATTCTATATAAACCTTCATGTTGCAAATTTCGAAGAATGCATTAAATTGATACCGTGCATTTGATATGCAACTTCATGTCGTAATCTCAAGTGAGAAGAAATTTTTAGTGTATAAACTTCAAAGGACATACCAACTCAACGTGGTATGCAATTTCTTAAATAGAGGACGAGTCGTAGTTGAAGGCACGTTGCTAGTCATGTCTAAAACCAGAGAGATCTCATCGTAGAGAAACCATTGAGAGTGAAGAAGATTTTGCGTTCATCGTGAACCCATATTTAAATTGAGAGGCTGGCTCTACTTATAGGGTTTCATTTTGTTTTCTGACTTTCACTAGATTACAGAGAGAAGACCTCTGTAGATTACCACAAGGCATTGAATCGTTGGCCAGTTAATTGGGAATATAGTTTATGTTCTTTTTCTTTCATAATTTTCTGATATGAATGAAAATATTGTTCAAGGAATAATATGATGCATTCTAGTAACAAGCAGTGGCCCTGTTTGCATCAAGTGGTACCATAGTAAGGTTTTTCCTTGTGTACTATGTATGTGTGAGTTTTGCGTTATTATTAAAAAATAAGAGGACCATTGCAAAGAGAATTTGGAAAAGTGAGGTGGAGGAATTCCTCTTAGAAGAGAACCTGGAAGACTAGATAGAAGAGAAGCCGTTGTCGAGATCTGCTGTGCATTACACCAACTCACAAGTTCCATCACGACGTTGAAACGTAATGCTGCTTGAATGATCGCTATCGTCTCCGATAGTGATGTTGCGATGGCCATGCCCTCTTACTATTTGATGATTAAAAATCTGAAAAAGTTGGAGATGAATTATACAAAAGCGGTGCGGTTCAGTTGTTGGAGGATCTACGTCTCAAACTTTATCCACCCACGTGGAAACATAGTCCGAGGACGAGGAACCTCGACTTGGCTGAAGCCTTTGCCGTTCAATGAATGCCCCTAGATTTTGCCATATGGCATCCACACCCTTATATATATATCACAACAACCAGCCATAGATTCCCAGTACAGATCAATAGTTATTTCATCTGTTCATTATCTTGTACTTGTTCTCATCAAAGTCCATATAAAATAAATTAGGTTCGTTCTCATACATAGTGTTCATTATTATATTGCGATCATGGCGGCTGTAAATGCATCAGTGATGGCGATGAATGGAGCAACGCTCCTGCAACGGAAGCCAGCGGAAAGGTCAACAACCAGCAGGCAGCTTCGAGTAAAATGCATGGCAGGGGTTAGTAATTCTATTGCTGTTTCAGTATCCACGAATTTAATTATATGTTTTTGTTATTGTATTTATAACTTAATTTGTGTCATGTGGATCCACAGCCCGAGTAGCGGAAGGCAATCACCTTCACCCTCCTGAGAAGGATGTGCTTTGCTGTAAGTGCCAATTTTGCATTAACATGCACTGCACTGAAATAAATTGAATTGTCTGATACAAATAAACAATAATGCAGGTGACACAAAGTTTAAGGACTTGTTTATTTTCAGTGGGCCACTTGAGACCATAAATGGGAGACTTGCCATGCTCGGATTCGTCCTCGGCTGTTGGGAGATTGCTAGTGGGAGGACCTCTTCTCTCAGCTCGCCACCGAGTGAGTTCCACTGCTTTTGGAAGTGCGATTCTTCAATCAGTTGCTCCTTGGTGATAACTATGTTCAAGGAGTCTCCAAAGAGAGCAAATCACAGGAAATATGGTCTTCTGGGGCAGAGATGTTGAATGGGCGTTTCGCCATGCTTGGCCTCGTTGCGTTGGCCTTGACGGAATACCTCAAGGGAGGTCCTCTCATCTCATGATCATCATCATCACCTCTATACCAAACCTCATACCCCTCTTAGTGAGATGATCATCATCACCTCTGTATCAAACCTCATACCCCTCTTAGTGTTGGATGTAATCCAACCAAACTTCTACTCACTCTGCTATCACGAGATGGCAATGTAACCCATTGTATATTCGACACGTTCATCCACAATCTGCGTCATTTGTTTAGAATATTTACAAGATCAACCTTCTTTACATCTTTCGCAGGAAGTCTGATTACATTTTGGCATGCTAATCTTTAATGGATATTAAACTGACACCGACCATAACAGGTTCACAATAGGTTCAGCTTAACTTTTAAGCTTGAAGGATAAAAACAAGCATAAAGATCCTAACCAAAACAGACTTTTGTTTATTTGGTAATTGTAAATTGCTTTAATTTTTTATACGTATAAAACCCATACTCACTAAATGTACAGCAAAGTTTAAATCTTCTTAATAATAATGATTTTTTTTAATGATAAATATATTATTCATATCTTTTAAATTTTTATATCATAATAACATTATATACTAGCATAACCATATAAATTAGATGACTCGTGAAAATTGATAGGAGCAATTTATAATAACACTTAAAATATTTATTTTATGATATATCTCATAGAACAAAATTTATTATGGAGATTTTCCTCACTATCATGGAGATTCGTAATTTGTAAATAGGGCCACTACGATGGCTCATGAGTACTTCACACTTATGTTTTTTGTAGACACTGATAAGGAAATTTCACTAAACACAAAATCCATAGCTTTTTACGGCATCATATATAGGACTAACTACCAATTTCTCCATTTTATAGATTCATTTTATAACTGATGACCACTAGATTATCTCCACACAACTCAAAGTTTGAAACTCCTTGCTTGCACCATTTTTTAGAGACTTTTTCATAGCTAATAGTTTACTGAAGTTATTTCAACCCCCTCTCAAACCTGCTTTGATATTGATATAATGGAAGCATTGAAAAATATAAGGCCACTTGCCCCACATCAAGGAAGGGTGCCTATGTAGTGGTAAAACCAATTGGGTTGGTAACTTGTGAGAAATTTCACATCCCACACACGGATACCACACCATACCCTTAATAGTTTAACTTTCATAACTTCATAAATATAGAGTTATCAACTGTAGTTCAAAGGAAGAAGACAAAAAACCTCTTACTAATGGCCCTTTCGAAAGTGACCTACTTGCACAGGCCAAAGTCTCACCTAAAGAAGTATGGCAGGGTGATGGAACCAGGTTTCCACACCCTAAGAGAGAATTAAATGATGTGGGTGTCCACAAATCTATAATAATAACGAACTTTCTTACGCACCAGAAACCCTAACCAGGAAAATGTAAGTCAGCTTATGCAGACGACACTATGCGTGCACAGATAATGGCTTCGCAATCCCTTCAACGGTCTTAGTAAATTAATATTCAGGTTTTACAATAATATATATATGCATCTAGCATTCATATTAAATAGTAAACAGGTACGCAACCGATCCAATCACAGATAACAGAAATCGTAAGAATTACAGATCACATAAACATATCATAGACCAATTTAGTACTCAAAATTATCTAAAACACTTCTTTATTCATCAAAAGTTGCAAAACCCTTTACAATTATTCAGATTAACCCGCGCACACGGATAGCGGGGTGCACACATAACCAGATTAAGGTCTTTGCACCTAGAGCCAGAAGGACCCTTTCAGACACAGACACTTGCAGATTCGTTTCAAAGTTCTAAACATACATAAAATTCTATCAAAATCTATCCTATCCGACTTGATCTATACTTCTATTCATATCTAAGCCTGTGGTCGTCTAAGAATGATTCATAGTTTTACCCTTTAGCCCACTAAAACTCATGAAGGGACTTTGAACGACCCCAAATCCCCTTGACTTGCGCATTTCTTAGCGGACACGACTCAAAACTAAAAATATACTTATTAATTACTCCAAAATGTGCTCCGAAGGGACCCTGCTCCAACAGTCCCCAACTAGTACATATGATCAATTTTCTGACACTTTAGTTCCGACAGTTTTGACGTATTGTCGGAAAGTTCCCAACTTTTTCTCAATTTTTTTAATCTTGCCAAAAAACGTCAGAGCAAATGTCAGACTTGCGACGAACCTCACAAAACGTCAGAATTGCGACGAAAATGCTCCCACTATTGGAATAGCGACGAGACGCTCCAAACATGGGCACTGTGAAAAAACGCTCCAAACCGTTGGTCTAGCAATAATTTGCAATGAAAATACTACCAACGTCGAAACAGTGATGGAAGGCTCGAACCGTCAGTTTTGTGATGAAAAGCTCCAAATCGTGAGTCTTGTGACGAAGCCCTCCAAACCGTCAGGCTTGCAATGAAAGTTCGGATCTGCATTAGACTTGCGACGCACATCTCCAAACCGTCAAGCTTGTGACGAAAGTATACAAACCATGTGAGGGTCAGCTCGGATCATGGAAAAATTTAGGGGCTAAAATTCACAGGTGGGCTAATTTTCCATTGTTTTTCCAAAAAAAAAAATCGCCAATTTCCTTTTTTTTTATAAAAATAATTCACCCAAATTTTACAATATAAAATTATTTTACCTTAAAAATCGCTAACATTATATAGAAAATATATATAATATCATTATAAATTTTAATAATTTTATAGATACATCAATAAAAATTTTATAGTTTTCATATTAGGGACTAGTGAGATTCGCCAATTTTTTAAACTTCAAAATAATTTTCCATCCTTAAAATTTTCCCTGGCTCGAATCAGGTCAAATCATGTCAGGTCAGGTCGTGTCAGCTTGGTTCGTGTGATGGAACCTAAGGAAACGCGTTTGGCATGGTCATGTCAGATTGGGTCATGTGAGAGTGCCCAAGGAAATGTGTTCGAGCGGGTCGGGTCAGCTCGGGTCATGTCGTGTGAGGGCGCTCGAGGAAACACATTCAACAGGGTCGGGTCAAGTCAGGTCATGTGAGGGCACCCAAGGAAACACGTTCGAGTGGCCCAGATCGGTTTGAGCCGTGTGAGGGTCAGGTCGGGTCAAGTCGAGTTGTGTGAGGGAACCTAAGGAAACATGTTCAAGCAAGTCAGGTAAGGTCGTGTCGTGTGAGGGTGCCGAACGAAACACATTCGGGTGGGTCAGGACGAGTTGGGTCGAGTCGTGTTATGGCCCCCAAGGAAATGTGTTCAGGCGGGTCAGGTTGGGTCGGGTCATGTGGTGGTGCCTATGGAAACACCTTCGGGCGGGTCATGTCAAGTCGGGTCGTGTCGGGTCATGTGAGGGTTGCCATATAAAAAATGTTCAGTTGTAACTTCCTGTGTGCCTTGTGCACGTTTATGCGATCGTGTGAGGGAGGTTATATCAAAAATTCTAAGTTGCAATCACTCATGTGCCTTGTGCATGTTCATGCGACCCATTTTCCATTTTCTCCCTCATGCCATAATCGATGTTCGGGCGGGTTGGGTCAGGTTGGGTCATGTCGTTCTATGAGGGCGCCCAATGAAACACCTTCTATTTGGTCGGGTCTGGTTGGGTCTTGTGAGGGCGCCCAATGAACGTGTCTGGGTCTTGTCATGTCAGGTCATGTGAGGGTGCCCAAGGAAATGCATTCAAACAGGTCAGGTTAGGTCGTGTCGTGTGAGACCGCACAAGGAAACACATTGAGGTAGGTCAGGTTGGGTCGTGCCATGTGAGGGCACTCAATGAAATGTGTTTTGGTGAGTCAGGTCGTGTCGTGTGAGGGCGCCCAGGAAAACCTATTCGGGCGGGTCGAGTGGGGTTGTGCCATGTGAGGGCGGCCAAGGAAACTTGTTCGGTCGGGTCAGGTCAGGTCAGGTCAGGGCATCTGAGGGTGCCCAAGGAAATTCATTCGAGTGGGGCAGATCGGTTCAGGTCGAGTTGTGTGAGGGCGCCCAGGGAAACACGTTAATGTGGGTGGCTCCATTCGTGTGAGGGAACCTAACGAAACATGTTCGGGAGGGCCAGGTCGGGCCGTGCCTTGTGAGGACGCCTAAGGAAGCACTTTTAGGTAGGTTAGGTTGGGTCCGATCAGCTCGTACCATGTTCGGGCAGTTTGGGTTAGGTCGGGTCGTGTAAGGGTGCCCAGGGAAACACGTTCAGGTAGGTCGGGTTGGGCCGTGGGAGAGCACACAGGAAAACGCATTCAGGCGGGTCGGGTCGGGTCGTGTGAGTGCTCCCATGGAAACATGGTCCGATAGGTTGGGACGGGTTAGGTCATGTGAGTGTGCCCAAGGAAACGCATTTGGGCGGCTCAGGTAGGTCAGGTCATGTTAGGGCACCCAAGGAAACACGTTCATATGGGTCAGGTCAGGGCATGTGAGGACACTTAATGAAAGGCATTTGAGTTGGGTTGGGCCAGGTCATGTGAAGGCGCCCAAGGAAACACGTTCGGGCAAGTCGGGTCAGGTCGTGTTAGGGTGCCCAGGGAAACTTGTTTGGGTCGATTGAGTTGGGATGGGTCAGGTTATGTGAGCTGGGTGGCCGTATGAATAATGCTAAGTTGTGACTAGCACCCATGTTCTTTGTGCACGTTATTTCGATCTGTTTATGACTATCCCATCATAGCAGAATGTTGATGATATCACATACAAAGGCCATTAGATTCTTAAATAATTTCCCTAGTTCTTTCAATCCCTTCTCCTGACATAAAATTCCTTCTCTGGATGAGATTGAATAAATAAATTAATCATAGGTATTTAATCCAAAAACAAAGGATGATTTAACAAGTTCACAAACTTCACTATAATATTTCTTCTTTGGACTGCAAAAAAGAGAACCATTGAATGGAAGATGTGAAAAAAAACTTTATAATCAATATCTAGGAAAGTATTCTTCCCTTAAAACATTTGAATCCCTAAAAATCCAAGTTGTTGAACCACTTTCTTAGTAGATCTTGCATTTGAAATATCAACTATCAGAACAAACAAAAATATAAAATAAATATATATATATATATATATATATATATATATATAACCTGATGAAGAAATATCCTTCGTAACAATTTCTTGCACTCCAAGTAGATGCTTATTTAGTTACGAAATGATGGAATTCTCGTATCTTCCTCCCCTGATATGCTTCATAAGCCTAGAAATTTCAGTAAGTTCATTTCCTAGAACTTTTGTAAATATGTTTCTCCGAGAAACACATCGACCAATAAACAAATATCCAAACCTCCACTAATGTAGGTTTTAACCCTGTACAAAAATTATCTGCAAACTAATCTTACAAAAAGAAAATAAACAATGGCGAGAGCATAAAAAATAAAACAGATATACACAGACACTTTCCCCCAGATCCCAAATCGGGTTGACTAGCTTGATTTTTCAATATATTCCTTTTACTGTTACAACACATATATATACATGCCGAAGCATAAATAAACCCCAATCCATTAACCCTTGATTAGAACGTAACCGTAGTTCCCTTGACCGAATCTACAAAATACCAGGGGCCAAAAACCAGCATGCCCCAAAACCATGTGCAAACCCATCCACAATACCATGGGAGGGTCTGCCCACCTAAAAATTGGGTCCAAATTTTTTTGTTTCTCGGGGCACTGTCCCAGACCCCGAATAGGGGGGCTGCCACCCCCCCGCACGTGACTGGTTGTGGAAATAATATAACACATACCCAACATTCTCCCATTTGTTGTTTTCTTTCCACAGGGGGCCACAAGAGATCTTAGTCATTAGCCCAGCTCTGCAACACCCATTATTTCTCTCCACCAAGAGAAATTCTAAGTGCTCACAGACTCCATCAATGCATCTGCAACATTCTTCAAAGTGTCAACCTTTACCAAGAACACCCTTTTAGCCTCAACCATATCTCTCACAAAGTGATTTTGAACATCAATGTGCTTTGTCTTTGAATGATAAGCAGGGTTCTTAGCAAAGAAAATTGCACTTTGGCTATCACAATCTATCCTTATAGCTTGTGGCACCAACCCCATACTTGAACACAATCTCTGCAACTGAACTGCTTCTTTTCTTGCATGAGTGGGTGTCATGTATTCTGCCTCTGTATTTGAAAGAGCCACTATAGACTGTCTTTTACTCATCCAACTGACTACACCTCCAAGTAGGTTAAACACATACCCACTTGTATATCTTCTTTGGTCCAGGTCTCCAGCCCATTCTTCATCAAAAAAACCACGAATGTCCAAAATTCTTTCCAATCTTGGTCTTCCCTGGTAGCACAAGCCATAATCACTAGTGCCACGCAAATATCTGAAAACCCGCTTCACTGTTGTCCAATGCTCCTTCCCTAGGTTTGACATAAACCTGTTCAATACTCCCACTTCATGTGCAATGTCTGGTCTAGTATAGACCATTCCATACATCAGGCAACCCACTTCACTCGCATATGGAACACAGGACATACCCTCCTCTTCTTCTTGTGTCGTGGGGCACTATTCAACAGACAAATTTACACCTACAGGAATCAGAACATTCACCGGTTTACTATCTTGCATAGTGAACCTCTGCAATATAGTATCGAAATACATCCTCTGGTTTAACCAAAGCTTCCTCTTTTCTCGATCTCTCTTAATTTCCATGCCCAAAATATAGTTTGCAGCACCAAGATCCTTCATGTCGAATTTGGAGAATAGTTGGGTCTTCAAATCTTGGATAATTTCTTTGTCATTTTCAATCAACAACATATCATCCACATACAAGACCAAATAAATAACACGGTCACCAATTAATTTAAAATAAACACAGTGATTGTGGATGGGTATAATTCAGAGGTGCAAGGATTAGAGAATGAGAAGGGGGGTTAGGACCTAATTTCATAGGGGCTAGGGGACCTAGAGGGAAGGTATCGAGAGAAATCGATAGGGGAACCCCCAATAGTGGTGATAAGCGGATTAAGAGTCCAATTATCACAAACCTTAATCCCTTAACCCATAACCATTGAATTCCATATCCCCTTAACCCACAATCCATAATCCCTTAACCCCTACACTCATAAATCATAACCCATAAACCCCTTGACTCATTAAATCTTAAGACACTAATGCCTAACCTATAATCCATGAACCTCGTAAGCCCTAACTCCTTATCCTCTTAACCCGTGACCCTTAACCCCTAATCCTTCACCCTTAAACACCTTAATTTCTAACCCCTTAAACACCTATCCCCTGTATCTTAAGTCCTTAACCGCTAAATCCTCTGACCCTAAATCCCTTGGACCTTAATTGTTGACCCTTGAAGCCCTTAACCACTAAGTATCCAAGGCTGAAAATAACACCCCAAACCAACATATTGACCTCCTAGGAGAATCCTTCACCTCTGATTGAGCATATTGGAAACATTTAATTTTCAGAGAACTAGGTATTGGTTATGAGGGTATGTATTTGTGGGTAATGCCATTATGACAATGTATACCAAACATAGCAAAAATAGATAATTTTCAAACCCTCAATTTGAATCATTCAAAATATCCACACTTCATGTTGAGATGGAGCTTGTAGTGCTCTCTCACACAAGGAGTTGGAAATCAATAGACCACTCACAAATACAAGGCCTCTCTAGCCCTAATGCACAAGGCGTGAAAAATCAGTACAAATATTTTGTTTTTAAACAAACTCAATTGTGTCAATGTATAATACTATACATAAGAGAAAATAAAATGATATTATCCGCAGGAGTTCTTGAAATAACCTCTGATTATCCATAAGTAGTGATCCAAAGGGTGAATGTCGCGCAATAATAAATTTACACCATGTTTAAATTCATTTTACATTGTGAGGTTGTTCTCCAATAGGGTTGAAGCATCATCACAAGGAAGCATGGCACATTTTTGTGGGGGAGCGATTAAAGTTGTAACACAATTCAAGTGACTTACACCTCCAATATAAATGACATTATTGTGTGTTTGTGTGAGGTTGTTAAAACGATTATTTATAGACAATACATTCAATGTACTTGGACTTTATATGTTTAGGGCCTCGACCATAATATGTATTTTTACTAGGAATAATTCATAAAGCTAGGCAAATTTTTTTAATGACATACGCACAAGAGCATCAGATGCCACCCTTCAGACCCCCTTGGTGCATTCAAACTGGGTTTACATTTGCGTCGAGTTGAAACTAATCATAATGACCTTCCTCTTCTTAAATAACATCTTCTAGCATTTCCATATATAAGAGATATAATTAAAGGATAAACTCATCTGTATATGCCCCCATTTATTATGAGATTCAAGGGATGTTCTATTGTCTTTATCAACATTTGGATGGATCGTCATCTACAATCTTTAAATACATGTATAGAACTTTTTATGAGGGAGGTACTTGGATTTGGATATTTATATAACGCCTTATGTGCCCTTCCCCTTTAAAACTCTTCCAAGGGGTCACCTCCTTCCATATTGCCTTGCCAAATACGAGTCCTCCCAAATATGCCCTTAAAGACTTAACTTCTCCCATGCCGTAAGTTTACCATGTCCCAAATTCTCCTCGCCCTCTCAAGACCACACTTAGTCACAATGAAACCACATGGAATGAGTGTGCAAGAATCTACCATCTAGAGTTTATCTTTAGGGAAATTAAATCCCCCCTTAATCTCTCCCACACACCCTCCTATCACATCAAACTGATCACCCATATCCTACATTTTTCGGAGCTGCCCTTCCCCCTTACCCCCCCATATAATCACCATTAACGAGAGTCCCAAGTGGGACGGTGAACTGGCACACACCCCCGAGTAGTGAAATGATGATTTTAATATTAGAAATTTTTGTGATTTGATTCCTTGATAATGGATCATAATAATTATAATTTTAATAGAAATATAAGACAATTTTCTATTCACCACTGTGTTTTTGAACTGCTTTAAGGTTTTATTGTCAAAAAACATATATAAGTGGACTTTGAGAAGCAATAGACATCCATTTACCATTCTTTCTTTTATTATTATTAAACTTGGTGATCATGTACTTAATGATCGTAACTTTCCTGAATAAATTTATTCCCATTTGTAGCTATTTTGCCTCAATGAGAAGAGTACATATATGATAATCATGGTTTTTTAGTATTTTTAAATATCTCGCTCCAACAAGAGGGCCCTTCTGCTTTGTACTAAAAGTGTAATTTAGTTATTAGTTTTTGTTTATCTATGAGTTTTGTAACTTTTTTTTTTCAATCATTTAATTTTGTATATTTTCACTCAAATGATTTAGTTGTTTTTATATACCTCTAGCGCTTGAATAAAATTCAAAAAACACCAATAACTTCACTAGTCATCTTTACCACTGGTTTTTTACTTACGCATTCATTTTTCTTTTCTTTTTTTCTTTCTGAGATTCATAAATATGATTGATTTATTACACAATATTATTGGCATATCAATGAATGAAATATACGTTTTTCATAAACACACATGATCATTTATAGTTAACTACTTTAGTACTTTGTCGATAAATCATGCAAATAATTGTATTCTTTCTTCATACTTCATTGACTGGAAAATAAAATTCCTTTCATAGCATAAATCGTGTTTTTCTTTTCGCATATCAGAGTTTATTGAGTAAATTTTATCTTTCGTGGAATAGAATTTGATTTCTTCTATTTGATAAAACTATCTTTACGTCCTCTCGATTAGAATTTAAAAGGTTTCATACAATACACTTTCCTTATTTTCCATATATTATAATTTGAAAGTTTTCATAGTGTAAATTGTTCGATCAATTTTGTAGAGTTAGTGAGCTGCGTTAAGGAAACACGTTCAATCGCTAATTAATCCCTAATAATCCATATTACCGCCTTTTTAAAATTTTGGCGGGTCGGATTTTCTTCAATGGCGTGAGGTGAGCTCGAATATTTTGGCATTTGTTACAAGAGGTTGATTGGTGCCGAGGAATATAGACTAATTTCTTGGCTGATATTTCTTAGGAAAGGAAGCAACATAGGAGGCATCAAAGGAAGTATCTTAGCCATCGCTTGCAGATGCACCTACGGAGGTAGAAAAGGAAGCATCTTAGGCACTGAAATCCTTTCTAGGTCGAGAACGAGTGGGTTAATAAGATTAAGCATTTGGCACTTCCAGGAAAAGGTTTCACTCTACCCCTTTCATGAACTAATTTCTCCAATTTTTCTTCATTCTGCTTACTTATTGGAAGTTCAGTGTTTTAATGCTCGAGGTCAAGCTGAAGAGATGATCCATTATCAACTCAATTGTCCCACACTACCATAGAAGTATGCCCAGAATGAGGGGTTAAATAATCCTTAAAACAAAGTTTATACATCTACCTAATCACCCTAAAGCCTCATGAATAGACTCATATTTGTCTCATAATTAGGCCTCGTATTGGCCTCATAAGCTCGAGAAATAACCTTAGGATCACAACGAATGGATGCCACAATCAGCTACAGTGATTTGTGTCAAGAGGGCCTAATTCAGGCCTTAGGATGTCTGCATTAGAGGGTGGAAAAACTCTGCCAGGAATAGGAACTCGTCCTCTTTAGACAATCACAAAAACTTTTTTCTTCAATTCCTTAACATGTTCATTCAATGTTCATTTTGTCTCAACAAGAGACCTCACGGATCTACTTCAAGGTCAACTTCTACAATACTAATATACCTTCAATATTTTCAAATTGACTTAGACATTAGTAGAAAAAAAAATAAAAAAATCTAAGTTGGTACACTAGATTAAATCATAAAATTATTAAAAAACTCCCCCTAATATAATTATGGAGAATCCTCATGATTTTTAAAAGTGCTTAGTCTAAACAGGTCACATTATTTCCTTCAAAACAATAGAAATTCAATTATTATTTTGATAAAATATAGTGTAAATTATATTTTTGAAAATCCAAATTACAGTTATCAAACTTTAGGATTTTGGGTGCCGTGAAGTTTTTGGTGATACTGATTTTATGTTTAGTGCTATTGATCTATTTCTGGGATCAAAAATATGATTTAAAAACTCCGACAATACAATTCCTTGAAAATTTTCTGGCCCATTCCAACCAAAAGCTTATTATATATAGACATTCAAAACCATCTTTAGTGTTTTATGATAGAAAAAACACCAACCTACTACCAGTTATTAGGGTTTCTTATTGTGAGGTTCTATGAGATCACACTGTAAATATTCTTAGGTCAAGACTGTAAAGATCTCTTCTACCTAGCATTTCTAAAATTAATGCTCCCGCCAGGCCTGGCCTGAATTTAACACTATTAGTGTTCCTTTGCACCGTTGCGCATATTCTAGTCGCAGGCTTTATCTGAAAAGGATACAGTAGGATGGAAAGTATTCACAACGTGATTTTTGTAGCGTAGCTTCCGCCACCATACCTCAACTTTGAAAAATAAAACATGTTAAGCTCTATCTCGGATTCTTCAATATCACATTAAAGAATTATTTGTTCCATCTATAGAACGCGGGTTGTTTTTTAATCATGTCTTTTATTTATTCTTAAATGTGTTAGCAAGAGAAAGGTTAATGCTTATTTATTCTTAAATGTGTTAGCCCAAATTAAATGTGTTTTATCAAGAACGACAACAATCGTGGAACTCCATTGGGTGATGCTCACTTGAAGAAAGGAGGAAAACAAACGACTAAAGTTGTTTGGAAGTTCAAAGACCCATTTACGTTATTAAAATCGCTTTTAAATAGGGTAAAAATATGGAAGTGGGAAGAAAGGTGGAAAACACACGACTGTAATTGTTTGGCACTTCAAAGACCCATTTACCTTATAAAGATAGCTTTTAAATAGGGTAAAAACATGGACGTGGGAATAAAGGTGGAAAACAAAAGACTGAAATTGTTTGGAACTTCAAAGACCCATTTACTTTATTACGATTGCTTTTAAATAGGGTAAAAGCATGCAAGTGGGAATAAAGGTGGAAAACAAACAACTGAAATTGTTTGGGACTACAAAGACCCATTTACCTTATTAAGATCGCTTTTAAATAGGGTAAAAATATGGAAGTGGATGGTTGAATATGACTGTAGGAATGATTTGAAAAGTGTTTGTATGTTCACAACGAAAAAAATCTGGCAAAGATAAATACAATTAAGTATAACAAGTAATATACATGAAAAAAATATGCGAAAGATAAATATAATTAAGTATAACAAGTAATATACACGAAAAAAATATGCAAAACATAAATACAAATAAGTATAACAAGTAATATATATGAATTATTTTTAAAATTTTATTTTGAAAAATTTTAAATATAAAAAGATTTAGAAATTTAGATTATTACATGGGAAAATCTAGTCAAGTTACTAGACAACAAATCATTTACTTTTTATGACTTACTACGAAGAGTAGTCTAACACATAGACATAAGAAATCTTAAAATATAATTTCAGGAAAGATTATGACATTTTGTTTAAAATATATTTTTGAATGGATAAATGGATTCAACACCTTAAAAAATCCTTGGGGCAGTGAAATTCTCTAGATTAAACAATTTAAACTCAAGTTTTTAAAAATATATGCAGGATTTTGTTTCAAATTAACATGGAAAAATGCCATCTAAGCAGTTACAAATACCACTATCCTCTCGACTTGTCATTGCTTTAACTTTAATATGTAGCCATCTCATACTCCGTCTATGAAGCCTCCATTAATCTCCTAATGAGTTTTACCACTAGTTAACTCATCACACTAATGAATCAATCCATACTCATTAATTTTTTATGATGTCTTCATGATAGTCTTATGCAACAACTCACAACCTTAACTCTTATACCATAGGTTAAAACTAAAATAAAAAAGACAAAATAATTGATAAAAAAATAATAAAAAAACATAAAAACCAAACACCGTCATTAAATTGAAAATCCTCAACAAGAAAAACTAAATTATAATAAATTTATTACTTTGGATATCCAAAAAAACATGTTAGAATAAAATAGAATCATTAAATGATTAAATAAACTATATTATCTCAAATATCGTAAATACACCATAAGTCACCAATATCTTGTAAGCAAAAACCATGTACTAAAAATACAATAATTTTGGCTTTATACCCAACGAAGTTTAGCGTAACAATTTTTCAGAGTATACCAACATTGACGATGAGTCACCAATATCTGGTAACCAAAAACCATTACTAAAAATATAATAATTTTGACTTTATAACCAAAACTAAGTTTAGCGTAACAATTTTGCCATATTACCAACCTTGAGGATGTGATAAATGTAGATTAATAGGAGTGTCTTAAATGTAGAGTAATAATAGTAGAAGGTTTTATCCTTCGACTCAAAACTATACCATTTATTACTTTCTCATTTTCAATGCAGACGGAATATTAAGCAGATAATCAGTGTAATGTATCAGAGCTTCAAAGCATAACTAAGTAGATTTTGAGTTCGTTGTATTCTTCTTTTCGTCCATGTAGATCTGTGTTTACTCTTTGGGGCCTACACTTTTTGTGGATATCACAATTCATTCTATATAAACCTTCATGTTGCAGATTTCGGAGAATGCATTAAATTGATACCGTGCATTTGATATGCAACTTCATGTCGTAACCTCAAGTGAGAAGAAATTTTTAGTGTATAAACTTCAAAGGACATACCAACTCAACGTGGTATGCATTTTCTTAAATAGAGGATATATTTTGGGGCTTTTTATACAAATAGTTTTCAATGCTCCAACAGTAGAAGTGAATTATTCGTTCATAATGCATTATCTAAACCACCAAAAGGACGAGTCGTAGTTGAAGGGACGCTGCTAGTCATGTCTAAAACCAGAGAGATCTCATCATAGAGAAACCATTGAGAGTGAAGAATATTTTGCGTTCATCGTGAACCCATATTTAAATTGAGAGGCTGGCTCTACTTATAGGGTTTCATTTTGTTTTCTGACTTTCGCTAGATTACAGAGAGAAGACCTCTGTATATTACCACAAGGCATTGAATCGTTGGCCAGTTAATTGGGAATATAGTTTATGTTCTTTTTCTTTCATAATTTCTGATATGAATGAAAATATTGTTCAAGGAATAATATGATGCATTCTAGTAACAAGCAGTGGCCCTGTTTGCATCAAGTGGTACCATAGTAAGGTTTTTCCTTGTGTACTATGTATGTGTGAGTTTTGCGTTATTATTAGAAAATAAGAGGACCATTGCAAAGAGAATTTGGAAAAGTGAGGTGGAGGAATTCCTCTTAGAAGAGAACCTCGAAGACTAGATAGAAGAGAAGCCGTTGTCGAGATCTGCTGTGCATTACACCAACTCACAAGTTCCAGCACGACGTTGAAACGTAATGCTGCTTGAATGATCGCTATCGTCTCCGATAGTGATGTTGCGATGGCCATGCCCCCTTACTATTTGATGATTAAAAATCTGAAAAAGTTGGAGACGAATTATACAAAAGCGGTGCGGTTCGGTTGTTGGAGGATCTACGTCTCAAATTTTATCCACCCACGTGGAAACATAGTCCGAGGAAGAGGAACCTCGACTTGGCTGAAGCCTTTGCCGTTCAATGAATGCCCCTAGATTTTGCCATATGGCATCCACGTCCTTATATATATATCACAACAACCAGCCATAGAGTCCCAGTACAGATCAATAGTTATTTCATCTGTTCATTATCTTGTACTTGTTCTCATCAAAGTCCATATAAAATAAATTAGGTTCGTTCTCATACATAGTGTTCATTATTATATTGCGATCATGGCGGCTGTAAATGCATCAGTGATGGCGATGAATGGAGCAACGCTCCTGCAACGGAAGCCAGCGGAAAGGTCAACAACCAGCAGGCAACTTCGAGTAAAATGCATGGCAGGGGTTAGTAATTCTATTGATGTTTCCGTATCCACGAATTTAATTATATGTTTTTGTTATTGTATTTATAACTTAATTTGTGTCATGTGGATCCACAGCCCGAGGAGCGAAGGCAATCACCTTCTACCCCTCCTGAGAAGGTAAGCGATTAAGCAAGCGCCAATTTTTGCATTAACATGCACTGCACTGAAATAAATTGAATTGAATTGACACAAATAAATAATAATGCAAGTGAGAACAAAGTTTAAGGACGTGTTTGCCTTCAGTGGGCCAGCGCCAGAGACCATAAATGGGAGACTTGCCATGCTCGGATTCGTCTCGGCTGTGGGGGTGGAGATTGCTAGTGGGAGGGACCTCTTCTCTCAGCTCGCCACCAGAGGAGTTCCATTGTTTCTTGGAAGTGCGATTCTACTATCAGTTGCCTCGGTGATACCCATGTTCAAGGGAGTCTCCAAAGAGAGCAAATCACAGGAAATATGGTCTTCTGGGGCAGAGATGTTGAATGGGCGTTTCGCCATGCTTGGCCCGTTGTGTTGGCCTTCACGGAATACCTCAAGGGAGGTCCTCTCATCTCATGATCATCATCATCACCTATATACCAAACCTCATACCCCTCTTAGTGAGATGATCATCATCACCTCTGTATCAAACCTCATACCCCTCTTAGTGTTGGATGTAATCCAACCAAACTTGTACTCACTCTGCTATCACGAGATGGCAATGTAACCCATTGTATATTCGACACGTTCATCCACAATCTGCGTCATTTGTTTAGAATATTTACAAGATCAACCTTAAAAATATACTTCTCCTTACATCTTTTGCAGGAAGTCTGATTACATTTTGGCATGCTAATCTTTAATGGATATTAAACTGACACCGACCATAACAGGTTCACAATAGGTTCAGCTTAACTTTTAAGCTTGAAGGATAAAAACAAGCATAAAGATCCTAACCAAAACAGACTTTTGTTCATTTGGTAATTGTAAATTGCTTTAATTTTTTATACGTATAAATCCCATTCTCACTGAATGTACAGCAAAGTTTAAATCTTCTTAATAATAACGATTTTTTTAAATAATAAATATATTATTCATATCTCTTAAATTTTTATATCATAATAACATTATATACTAGCATAACCATATAAATTAGATGACTCGTGAAAATTGATAGGAGCAATTTATAATAACACTTAAAATATTTATTTTATGATATATCTCATAGAACAAAATTTATTATGGAGATTTTCCTCACTGTCATGGAGATTCGTAATTTGTAAATAGGGCCACTACGATGGCTCATGAGTACTTCACACTTATGTTTTTTGTAGACACTGATAAGGAAATTTCACTAAACACAAAATCCATAGCTTTTTACAGCATCATATATAGGACTAACTACCAATTTCTCCATTTTATAGATTCATTTTATAACTGATGACCACTAGATTATCTCCACACAACTCAAAGTTTGAAACTCCTTGCTTGCACCATTTTTTAGAGAATTTTTCATAGCTAATAGTTTACTGAAGTTATTTCAACCCCCTCTCAAACCTGCTTTGATATTGATATAATGGAAGCTTTGAAAAATATAAGGCCACTTGCCCCACATCAAGGAAGGGTGCCTATGTAGTGGTAAAACCAATTGGGTCGGTAACTTGTGAGAAATTTGGCATCCCACACACGGATACCACACCATACCCTCAATAGTTTAACTTTCATAACTTCATAAATATAGAGTTATCAACTATAGTTCAAAGGAAGAAGACGAAAAACCTCTTACTAATGGCCCTTTCGACAGTGACCTGCTTGCACAGGCCAAAGTCTCACCTAAAGCAGTATGCGAGGGTGATGGAACCAGGTTTCCACACCCTAAGAGAGAATTAAATGATGTGGGTGTCCACAAATCTATAATAATAACGAACTTTCTTACGCACTAGAAACCCTAACTAGGAAAATCTAAGTCGGCTTATGCAGATGACACTATGCGTGCACAAATAATGGCTTCGCAATCCCTTCAACGGTCTTAGTAAATTAATATTCAGGTTTTACAATAATATATATATGCATCTAACATTCATATTAAATAGTAAATAGGTACGCAATCGATCCAATCACAGATAACATAAATCGTAAGAATTACAGATCACATAAACATATCATAGACGAATTTAGTACTCAAAATTATCTAAAACACTTCTTTATTCATCAAAAGTTGCAAAACCCTTTACAATTATTCAGATTCACCCGCGCACACGGATAGCGGGGTGCACACATAACCAGACTAAGGTCTTTGCACCTAGAGCCAGAAGGACCCTTTCAGACACAGACACTTGCAGATTCGTTTCAAAGTTCTGAACATACATAAAATTCTATCCAAATCTATCCTATCCGACTTGATCTATACTTCTATTCATATCTAAGCATGTGGTCGTCTAAGAATGATTCATAGTTTTACCCTTTAGCCCACTAAAACTCATGAAGGGACTTTGAACGACCCCAAATCCCCTTGACTTGTGCATTTCTTAACGGACACGACTCAGAACTAAAAATATACTTATTAATTACTCCAAAATGTGCTCCGAAGGGACCCTGCTCCAACAGTCACCAACTAGTACATATGATCAATTTTCTGTCACTTTAGTTCCGACAGTTTTGATGTATTGTCGGAAATTTCCCAACTTTTTCTCAATTTTTTTAATCTTGCCAAAAAACGTCAGAGCAAACGTCGGACTTGCGCGAACCTCACAAAATATCAGAATTGCGACAAAAACGCTCCCACTATCGGAATAGCGACGAGACGCTCCAAACCGTTGGTCTTGCAATAATTTGCAATGAAAAAACTGCCAACGTCGAAACAGTGATGGAAGGCTCGAACCGTCGGTTTTGTGATGAAAAGCTCCAAACCGCCAGTCTTGTGACGAAGCCCTCCAAACCGTGGGGCTTGCGATGAAAGTTCGGATCTGCATTAGACTTGCGACGCACGTCTCCAAACCGTCGAGCTTGCGACAAAAGTATACAAACCATGTGAGGGTCAGCTCAAATCATGGAAAATTTTAGGGGCTAATATTCGCAGGTGGGCTAATTTTCCATGGTTTTTCCAAAAAAAAAAAAATTCGCCAATTTCCATTTTTTTATAAAAATAATTCACCCAAATTTTACAATATAAAATTATTTTACGTTAAAAATCGCTAACATTATATAGAAAAAATATATAATATCATTATAAATTTCAATAATTTTACAGATACATCAATAAAAATTTTATAGTTTGCATATTAGGGACTAGTGAGATTCGCCAATTTTTTAAACTTCAAAATAATTTTCCATCCTTAAAATTTTCCGTGGCTCGGATCAGGTCAAGTCATCTTAGGTCAAGTCGTGTCAGCTTGGTTCGTGATATGGCACCTAAGGAAACGCGTTTGGCCTGGTCGTGTCAAATTGGGTCATGTGAGAGCGCCCAAGGAAATGTGTTCGAGCGGGTCGGGTCAGCTCGGGTCATGTCGTGTGAGGATGCTCGAGGAAACGCATTCAGCAGGGTCGGGTCGAGTCAGGTCGTGTGAGCGCACCCAAGGAAACACGTTCGAGTGGCCCAGGTCGGTTTCAGTTGTGTGAGGGTCAGGTTGGGTCAGGTCGGGTTGTGTGTGGGAACCTAAGGAAACATGTTCGAGCAAGTTAGGTCAGGTCGTGTCGTGTGAGGGCGCCGAACGAAACACATTCGGGTGGGTCAGGACGGGTTGGGTCAGGTCGTGTTATGTCCCCCAAGGAAACGCGTTCAGGCGGGTCGGGTTGGGTCGGGTCATGTGGTGGTGCCCATGCAAATGCGTTCAGGCGGGTCGAGTCAGGTCGGGTCGTGTCGAGTCATGTGAGGGTTGCCATATAAAAAATGTTAAGTTGTAACTTCCTGTGTGCCTTGTGCACGTTTATGCGATCGTGTGAGGGAGGTCATATAAAAAATTCTAAGTTACGATCGCTCGTGTGCCTTGTGCATGTTCGTGCGACCCATTTTCCATTTTCTCCCTCATGACATAATCGATGTTCGGGCGGGTCGGGTCAGGTTGGGTCATGTCGTTCTATGAGGGCGCCCAATGAAACACCTTCTGGTTGGTCGGGTCTGGTCGTGTCTTGTGAGGCCGCCCAATGAACGTGTCTGGGTCTTGTTATGTCGGGTCATGTGAGGGTGCCCAAGGAAATGCGTTCAGGAAGGTCAGGTTAGGTCGTGCCGTGTGAGACCGCACAAGGAAACACATTGAGGTAGGTCAGGTTGGGTCATGCCATGTGAGGGCACTCAATGAAATGTGTTTGGGTGAGTCAGGTCGTGTCGTGTGAGGGCACCTAGGAAAACCTATTCGGGCGGGTCGAGTGGGGTTGTGCCGTGTGAGGGCGGCAAAGGAAACTCGTTCGGCCAGGTCAGGTCAGGTTAGGGCATGTGAGGGTGCCCAAGGAAATGCATTCGAGTGGGGCAGGTTGGTTCGGGTCGAGTTGTGTGAGGGCGCCCAGGGAAACGCGTTAATGTGGGTCGGCTCCATTCGTCTGAGGGCACCTAACGAAACATGTTCGGGAGGGCCAGGTCGGGCCGTGCCTTGTGAGGACGCCTAAGGAAACACTTTTAGGTAGGTCAGGTTGGGTCCGATCAGCTCGTACCATGTTTCGGCAGCTTGGGTTAGGTTGGGTCGTGTAAGGGTGCACAGGGAAACACGTTCGGGCAGGTCGGGTTGGGTCGGAGAAAACACAGAAAAACGCATTCAGGCGGGTCGGGTCGGGTGGTGTGAGTGCTCCCATGGAAACGTGGTCGGATATGTTGGGACGGGTTAGGTCATGTGAGGGTGCCCAAGGAAACGCATTTGGGTGGCTCGGGTCGGTTCAGGACAGGTCATGTGAGGTCACCCAAGGAAACGTGTTCATATGGGTCGGGTCAGGTCGTGTGAGGGCACCTAATGAAAGGCATTTGGGTTGGGTTGGGCCAAGTCATGTGAAGGCACCCAAGGAAACACGTTCGGGCAGGTCGGGTCAGGTCGTGTTAGGGTGCCCTGGGAAACGTGTTTGGGTAGATTGAGTTGGGATGGGTCAGGTTATGTGAACTGGGTGGCCATATGAATAATGCTAAGTTGTGACTAGCACCCATGTTCTTTGTGCATGTTTTTGCGATCTGTTTATGACTATCCCATCATAGCAGAATGTTGATGATATGACATACAAAGGCCATTAGATTCTTAAATCATTTTCCTAGTTCTTTCAATCCCTTCTTCTGACATAAAATTCCTTCTTTGGATGAGATTGAATAAATAAATTCGTCATAGGTATTTAATCCAAAAACGAAGGATGATTTAACGAGTTCACAAACTTCACTAGAATATTTCTTCTTTGGACTGCAAAAAAGAGAACCATTGAATGGAAGATGTGAAAAAAAACTTCATAATCAATCTCTAGGAAACTATTCTTCCCTTAAAACATTTGAATCCCTAAAAATCCAAGTTGTTGAACCACTTTCTTAGTAGATCTTGCATTTGAAATATCAACTATCAGAACAAACAAACAAATATATATATATATATATATATAACTTGATGAAGAAATATCCTTCGTAACAATTTCCTGCACTCCAAGTAGATGCTTATTTAGTTACGAAATGATGGAATTCTCGTATCTTCCTCCCCTCATATGCTTCATAAGCCTAGAAATTTCAGTAAGTTCATTTCCTAGAACTTTTGTAAATATGTTTCTCTGAGAAACACATCGAGAAATAAAAAAATATCCAAACCTCCACTAATGTAGGTTTTAACCCTATACAAAAATTATCTGCAAACGAATCTTACAAACAGAAAATAAAAAATGGTGAGAGCATAAAAAATAAAACAGATATACACAGACACTTTCCCCCAGATCCCAAATCGGGTTGACTAGCTTGATTTTTCAATATATTCCTTTTAGTGTTACAACACATATATATACATGCCGAAGCATAAATAAACCCCAATCCATTAACCCTTGATTAGAACGTAACTGTAGTTCCCTTGATCGGATCTAAAAAATACCAGGGCCAAAAGCCAGCATGCCCCAAAACCATGTGCAAACCCATCCACAAAACCATGGGCGGGTCTGCCCACCTAAAAATAGGGTCCAATTTTTTTTCTTTTCTCGGGGCAGTGCCCCGAACCTCGAATAGGGGGGGCTGCCACCCCCCCACAGGTGACTGGTCGTGGAAATAATATAACACATACCGAACATTATCCCATTTGTTCTTTTCTTTCCGCAGGGGGCCACAAGAGATCTTAGTCATTAGCCCAGCTCTGCAACACCCATTATTTCTCTCCACCAAGAGAACTTCTAAATGCTCACAGACTCCATCAATGCATCTGCAACATTCTTCAAAGTGTCCACCTTTACCAGCAACACCCTTTTAGCCTCAACCATATCTCTCACAAAGTGATTTTGAACATCAATGTGCTTTGTCTTTGAATGATAAGCAGGGTTCTTAGCCGAGAAAATTGCACTTTGGCTATCACAATCTATCCTTATAGCTTGTTGCACCAAACCCATACTTGAACAAAATCTCTGCAGCTAAACTGCTTCTTTTCTTGCATGAGTGGGTGTCATGTATTCTGCCTCTGTATTTGAAAGAGCCACTATAGACTGTCTTTTACTCATCCAACTGACTACACCTCCAAGTAGGTTAAACACATACCCACTTGTAGATCTTCTTTGGTCCAGGTCTCCAGCCCATTCTGCATCAACAAAACCACGAATGTCCAAAACTCTTTCCAATCCTGGTCTTCCCTGGTAGCACAAGCCATAATCACTAGTGCCACGCAAATATCTGAAAACCCGCTTCACTGTTGTCCAATGCTCCTTCCCTGGGTTTGACATAAGCCTGCTCAATACTCCCACTTCATGTACAATGTCTGGTCCATTATAGACCATTCCAGACATCAGGCAACCTACTTCACTTGCATATGGAACACAGGACATACCCTCCTCTTCTTCTTGTGTCTTGGGACACTGTTTAACAGACAACTTTACACCTACAGGAATTAGAACATTCACCGGTTTACTATCTTGCATAGTGAAACTCTGCAATATAGTCTCGACATACATCCTCTGGTTTAACCAAAGCTTCCTCTTTTCTCGATTTCTCTTAATTTCCATGCCCAAAATATAGTTTGCAGCACCAAGATCCTTCATGTCGAATTTGGAGAATAGTTGGGTCTTCAAATCTTGGATAATTTCTTTGTCATTTTCAATCGACAACATATCATCCACATACAAGACCAAATAAATAACACGGTCACCAATTAATTTAAAATAAACACAGTGATTATGGATGGGTATAATTTAGAGGTGCAAGGATTAGAGAATGAGAGGGGGGGTTAGGACCTAATTTCATAGGGGCTAGGGGACCTCGAGGGGAGGTATCGAGAGAAATCTATAGGGGAACCCCCAATAGTGGTGATAAGCAGATTAAGAGTCCAATTATCACAAACCATAATCCCTTAACCCATAACCATTGAATTCCATATCCCCTTAACCCACAATCCATAATCCCTTAACCCCTACACTCATAAATCATAACCCATAAACCCCTTGACTCATTAAATCTTAAGACACTAATGCCTAACCTATAATCCATGAGCCTCGTAAGCCCTAACTCCTTATCCTCTTAACCCGTGACCCTTAACCCCTAATCCTTCACCCTTAAACACCTTAATTTCTAACCCCTTAAACACCTAAATCAAATCTTCACCCCAACCGCTAAATCGACCCCAAAGCCCTTGGACCTTATCGTTGACCCTTGAAGCCCTAACCACTAAGTACTCAAGGCTGAAAATAACACCTCAAACCAACATATTGGACCTCCTAGGAGAATCCTTCACCGATTGAGCATATTGGAAACATTTAATTTTCGTGAGAACTAGGTATTGGTCATGAGGGTATCTATTTGTGGGTAATGCCATTATGACCATGTATACCAAACAGAAGCAAAAATAGATAATTTTCAAAACCCCTAATTTGAATCATTCAAAATATCCACACTTCATGTTGAGATGGAGCTTGTAGTGCTCTCTCACACAAGGAGTTGGAAATCAATAGACCACTCACAAATACAAGGCCTCTCTAGCCCTAATGCACAAGGCGTGAAAAATCAGTACAAATATTTTGTTTTTAAACAAACTCAATTGTGTCAATGTATAATACTATACATAAGAGAAAATAAAATGATATTATCCGCAGGAGTTCTTGAAATAACCTCTGATTATCCATAAGTAGTGATCCAAAGGGTGAATGTCGCGCAATAATAAATTTACACCATGTTTAAATTCATTTTACATTGTGAGGTTGTTCTCCAATAGGGTTGAAGCATCATCACAAGGAAGCATGGCACATTTTTGTGGGGGAGCGATTAAAGTTTTAACACAATTCAAGTGACTTACACCTCCAATATAAATGACATTATTGTGTGTTTGTGTGAGGTTGTTAAAACGGTTATTTATAGACAATACATTCAATGTACTTGGACTTTATATGTTTAGGGCCTCGACTATAATATGTATTTTTACTAGGAACACTTCATGCAAATGAAAGGGGGCCTTTTTTTTTAATGACATACGCACAAGAGCATTAGATGCCACCCTTTAGACCCGCTTGGTGCATTCAAACTGGGTTTACATTTGCGTCGAGTTGAAACTAATCATAATGACCTTCCTCTTCTTAAATAACATCTTCTAGCATTTCCATATATAAGAGATATAATTAAAGGATAAAATCATCTGTATATGCCCCCATTTATTATGAGATTCAAGGGATGTTCTATTGTCTTTATCAAGATTTGGATGGATCGTTATCTACAATCTTTAAATACATGTATATAACTTTTTATGAGGGAGGTACTTGGATTTAGATATTTATATAAGGCCTTATGTGCCCTTCCCCTTTAAAAATCTTCCAAGGGGTCACCTCCTTCCATATTGCCTTGCCAAAGACGAGTCCTCCCAAATATGCCCTCCCAAAGACGAATCCTCCCTACGAAGCTTTCCACTAAAAGGGAACCCAAATTCCTCCTCGTCTCTCTCAAGACCACACTATACCACAATGAAACTACATGGAATGAGGTGCAAGAATTCACCACCTAGAGGTCTATCTCTTAGGTGGAAATTAAATCCCTCCTTAATCTCTCCCACACACCCTCCTATCACATCAACCTGATCACCCATATCCTGCATTTTTCGGAGCTGCCCTTCCCCTTTACCCCCCCATATAATCACCATTAACGAGAGTCCCAAGTGGGACGGTGAACTGGCACACACCCCCGATTAGTGAAATGATGATTTTAATATTAGAAATTTTTGTGATTTGATTCCTTGATAATGGATCATAATAATTATAATTTTAATAGAAATATAAGACAATTTTCATTCACCACTCGTGTTTCTAGAAATTCGTTTCTCAAGGTTTTATTGTCAAAAAAAATTATATATATGACTCTTTGAGAAGCTAAGAGACATCCATTACCATTCTTTTCTTTGGCTAATATTGGAATTCATGTGATCATGTACGCACTATTCTAATTTAATAAATTTATTCCTTCTATAGCTATTTTGCCTCAATGAGAAGAGTACATATATGATAATCATGGTTTTTTAGTATTTTTAAATATCTCGCTCCAACAAGAGGGCCCTTCTGCTTTGTATTGAAAGTGTAATTTAGTTATTACTTTTTGTTTATCTATGAGTTTTGTAACTTTTTTTTTTCAATCATTTAATTTTGTATATTTTCACTCAAATGATTTAGTTGTTTTTATATACCTCTAGCGCTTGAATAAAATTCAAAAAACACCAATAACTTCACTAGTCATCTTTACCACTGGTTTTTTACTTACGCATTCATTTTTCTTTTCTTTTTTTCTTTCTGAGATTCATAAATATGATTGATTTATTACACAATATTATTGGCATATCAATGAATGAAATATAAGTTTTTCATAAACACACATGATCATTTATAGTTAACTACTTTAGTACTTTGTCGATAAATCATGCAAATAATTGTATTCTTTCTTCATACTTCATTGACTGGAAAATAAAATTCCTTTCATAGCATAAATCGTGTTTTTCTTTTCGCATATCAGAGTTTATTGAGTAAATTTTATCTTTCGTGGAATAGAATTTGATTTCTTCTATTTGATAAAACTATCTTTACGTCCTCTCGATTAGAATTTAAAAGGTTTCATACAATACACTTTCCTTATTTTCCATATATTATAATTTGAAAGTTTTCATAGTGTAAATTGTTCGATCAATTTTGTAGAGTTAGTGAGCTGCGCTAAGGAAACACGTTCAATCGCTAATTAATCCCTAATAATCCATATTACCGCCTTTTTAAAATTTTGGCGGGTCGGATTTTCTTCAATGGCGTGAGGTGAGCTCGAATATTTTGGCATTTGTTACAAGAGTTTGATTGGTGCCGAGGAATATAGACTAATTTCTTGGCTGATATTTCTTAGGAAAGGAAGCAACATAGGAGGCATCAAAGGAAGTATCTTAGCCATCGCTTGCAGATGCACCTACGGAGGTAGAAAAGGAAGCATCTTAGGCACTGAAATCCTTTCTAGGTCGAGAACGAGTGGGTTAATAAGATTAAGCATTTGGCACTTCCAGGAAAAGGTTTCACTCTACCCCTTTCATGAACTAATTTCTCCAATTTTTTCTTTGTCTCATTACACTAAGGAAGTCTAGGGTTTAGCGTTCTAGTTCATTAGCAGACGACTATTGATTAAACTCCAATGTCCCACACTACCATAGAAGTATGCCCAGAATGAGGGGTTAAAGAATCCTTAAAACAAAGTTTATACATCTACCTAATCACCCTAAAGCCTCATGAATAGACTCAGATTTGTCTCATAATTAGGCCTCGTATTGGCCTCATAAGCTCGAGAAATAACCTTAGGATCACAACGAATGGATGCCACAATCAGCTACAGTGATTTGTGTCAAGAGGGCCTAATTCAGGCCTTAGGATGTCTGCATTAGAGGGTGGAAAAACTCTGCCAGGAATAGGAACTCGTCCTCTTTAGACAATCACAAAAACTTTTTTCTTCAATTCCTTAACATGTTCATTCAATGTTCATTTTGTCTCAACAAGAGACCTCACGGATCTACTTCAAGGTCAACTTCTACAATACTAATATACCTTCAATATTTTCAAATTGACTTAGACATTAGTAGAAAAAAAAATAAAAAAATCTAAGTTGGTACACTAGATTAAATCATAAAATTATTAAAAAACTCCCCCTAATATAATTATGGAGAATCCTCATGATTTTTAAAAGTGCTTAGTCTAAACAGGTCACATTATTTCCTTCAAAACAATAGAAATTCAATTATTATTTTGATAAAATATAGTGTAAATTATATTTTTGAAAATCCAAATTACAGTTATCAAACTTTAGGATTTTGGGTGCCGTGAAGTTTTTGGTGATACTGATTTTATGTTTAGTGCTATTGATCTATTTCTGGGATCAAAAATATGATTTAAAAACTCCGACAATACAATTCCTTGAAAATTTTCTGGCCCATTCCAACCAAAAGCTTATTATATATAGACATTCAAAACCATCTTTAGTGTTTTATGATAGAAAAAACACCAACCTACTACCAGTTATTAGGGTTTCTTACTGTGAGGTTCTATGAGATCACACTGTAAATATTCTTAGGTCAAGACTGTAAAGATCTCTTCTACCTAGCATTTCTAAAATTAATGCTCCCGCCAGGCCTGGCCTGAATTTAACACTATTAGTGTTCCTTTGCACCGTTGCGCATATTCTAGTCGCAGGCTTTATCTGAAAAGGATACAGTAGGATGGAAAGTATTCACAACGTGATTTTTGTAGCGTAGCTTCCGCCACCATACCTCAACTTTGAAAAATAAAACATGTTAAGCTCTATCTCGGATTCTTCAATATCACATTAAAGAATTATTTGTTCCATCTATAGAACGCGGGTTATTTTTTAATCACGTATTTTATTTATTCTTAAATGTGTTAGCCCAAATTAAATGCGTTTATTTATTCTTAAATGTGTTAGCCCAAATTAAATGTGTTTTATCAAGAACGACAACAATCGTGGAACTCCATTGGGTGATGCTCACTTGAAGAAAGGAGGAAAACAAACGACTAAAGTTGTTTGGAAGTTCAAAGACCCATTTACGTTATTAAAATCGCTTTTAAATAGGGTAAAAATATGGAAGTGGGAAGAAAGGTGGAAAACACACGACTGTAATTGTTTGGCACTTCAAAGACCCATTTACCTTATAAAGATAGCTTTTAAATAGGGTAAAAACATGGACGTGGGAATAAAGGTGGAAAACAAAAGACTGAAATTGTTTGGAACTTCAAAGACCCATTTAATTTATTACGATTGCTTTTAAATAGGATAAAAACATGCAAGTGGGAATAAAGGTGGAAAACAAACAACTGAAATTGTTTGGGACTTCAAAGACCCATTTACCTTATTAAGATCGCTTTTAAATAGGGTAAAAACATGGAAGTGGATGGTTGAATATGACTGTAGAAATGATTTGAAAAGTGTTTGTATGTTCACGACGAAAAAAATATGGCAAAGATAAATACAATTAAGTATAACAAGTAATATACATGAAACAATTATGCGAAAGATAAATATAATTAAGTATAACAAGTAATATACACGAAAAAAATATAAATACAAATAAGTATAACAAGTAATATATATGAATTATTTTTAAAATTTTATTTTGAAAAATTTTAAATATAAAAAGATTTAGAAATTTAGATTATTACATGGGAAAATCTAGTCAAGTTACGAGACAACAAATCCTTTACTTTTTATGACTTACTACGAAGAGTAGTCTAACACATAGACATAAGAAATCTTAAAATATAATTTCAGGAAAGATTATGACATTTTGTTTAAAATATATTTTTGAATGGATAAATGGATCCAACACCTTAAAAAATCCTTGGGGCAGTGAAATTCTCTAGATTAAACAATTTAAACTCAATTTTTTAAAAATATATGCAGGATTTTGTTTCAAATTAACAAGGAAAAATGCCATCTAAGCAGTTACAAATACCACTATCCTCTCGACTTTTCATTGCTTTAAATTTAATATGTAGCCATCTCATACTCCGTCTATGAAGCCTCCATTAATCTCCTAATGAGTTTTACCACTAGTTAACTCATCACACTAATGAATCAATCCATACTCATTAATTTTTTATGATGTCTTCATGATAGTCTTATGCAACAACTCACAACCTTAACTCTTACACCACAGGTTAAAACTAAAATAAAAAAGACAAAATAATTGATAAAAAAACATAAAAACCAAACACCGTCATTAAATTGAAAATCCTCAACAAGAAAAACTAAATTATGATAAATTTATTACTTTGGATAAAAAAAACATGTTAGGATAAAATGGAATCATTAAATGATTAAATAAACTATATTATCTCAAATATCGTAAATATACCATAAGTCACCAATATCTTGTAAGCAAAAACCATGTACTAAAAATACAATAATTTTGGCTTTATACCCAACGAAGTTTAGCGTAACAATTTTTCAGAGTATACCAACATTGACGATGAGTCACCAATATCTGGTAACCAAAAACCATTACTAAAAATATAATAATTTTGACTTTATAACCAAAACTAAGTTTAGCGTAACAATTTTGCCATATATACCAACCTTGAGGATGTGATAAATGTAGATTAATAGGAGTGTCTTAAATGTAGATTAATAGGAGTGTCTTAAATGTAGAGTAATAATAGTAGAAGATTTTATCCTTCGACTTAAAACTATACCATTTATTACTTTCTCATTTTCAATGCAGACGGAATATTAAGCAGATAATCAGTGTAATGTATCAGAGCTTCAAAGCATAACTAAGTAGATTTTGAGTTCGTTGTATTCTTCTTTTCGTCCATGTAGATCTGTGTTTACTCTTTGGGGCCTACACTTTTTGTGGATATCACAATTCATTCTATATAAACCTTCATGTTGCAGATTTCGGAGAATGCATTAAATTGATACCGTGCATTTGATATGCAACTTCATGTCGTAACCTCAAGTGAGAAGAAATTTTTAGTGTATAAACTTCAAAGGACATACCAACTCAACGTGGTATGCATTTTCTTAAATAGAGGACGAGTCGTAGTTGAAGGGACGCTGCTAGTCATGTCTAAAACCAGAGAGATCTCATCATAGAGAAACCATTGAGAGTGAAGAATATTTTGCGTTCATCGTGAACCCATATTTAAATTGAGAGGCTGGCTCTACTTATAGGGTTTCATTTTGTTTTCTGACTTTCGCTAGATTACAGAGAGAAGACCTCTGTATATTACCACAAGGCATTGAATCGTTGGCCAGTTAATTGGGAATATAGTTTATGTTCTTTTTCTTTCATAATTTCTGATATGAATGAAAATATTGTTCAAGGAATAATATGATGCATTCTAGTAACAAGCAGTGACCCTGTTTGCATCAAGTGGTACCCTAGTAAGGTTTTTCCTTGTGTACTATGTATGTGTGAGTTTTGCGTTATTATTAGAAAATAAGAGGACCATTGCAAAGAGAATTTGGAAAAGTGAGGTGGAGGAATTCCTCTTAGAAGAGAACCTGGAAGACTAGATAGAAGAGAAGCCGTTGTCGAGATCTGCTGTGCATTACACCAACTCACAAGTTCCAGCACGACGTTGAAACGTAATGCTGCTTGAATGATCGCTATCGTCTCCGATAGTGATGTTGCGATGGCCATGCCCTCTTACTATTTGATGATTAAAAATCTGAAAAAGTTGGAGACGAATTATACAAAAGCGGTGCGGTTCGGTTGTTGAAGGATCTACGTCTCAAATTTTATCCACTCACGTGGAAACATAGTCCGAGGAAGAGGAACCTTGACTTGGCTGAAGCCTTTGCCGTTCAATGAATGCCCCTAGATTTTTCCATATGGAATCCACACCGTTATATATATATCACAACAACCAGCCATAGAGTCCCAGTACAGATCAATAGTTATTTCATCTATTCATTATCTTGTACTTGTTCTCATCAAAGTCCATATAAAATAAATTAGGTTCGTTCTCATACATAGTGTTCATTATTATATTGCGATCATGGCGGCTGTAAATGCATCAGTGATGGCAATGAATGGAGCAATGCTCCTGCAACAGAAGCCAGCGGAAAGGTCAACAACCAACAGGCAGCTTCGAGTAAAAATGCATGGCAGGGGTTAGTAATTCTATTGTTGTATCCGTATCCATGAATTTAATTATATTTTTTTGTTATTGTATTTATAACTTAATTTGTGTCATGTGGATCCACAGCCCGAGGAGCGAAGGCAATCACCTTCTACCCCTCCTGAGAAGGTAAGCGATTAAGCAAGTGCCAATTTTTGCATTAACATGCACTGCACTGAAATAAATTGAATTGAATTGACACAAATAAGTAATAATGCAGGTGAGAACAAAGTTTAAGGATGTGTTTGCCTTCAGTGGGCTAGCACCAGAGACCATAAATGGGAGACTTTCCATGCGCGGATTCGTCTTGGTCGTGGGGGTGGAGATTGCTAGTGAGAGGGACCTCTTCTCTCAGCTCGCCACCGGAGGAGTTCCACTGTTTCTTGGAAGTGCGATTCTGCTATCAGTTGCCTGGGTGATACCCATGTTCAAGGAATTCTCCAAAGAGAGCGAATCACAGGAAATATGGTCTTTTGGGGCAGAGATGTTGAATGGGAATTTCGCCATGCTTGGCCTCGTTGCGTTGGCCTTGACGGAATACCTCAAGGGAGGTCCTCTCATCTCATGATCATCATCATCACCTCTATACCAAACCTCGTACCCCTCTTAGTGAGAAGATCATCATCACCTCTGTATCAAACCTCATACCCCTCTTAGTGTTGGATGTAATCCAACCAAACTTGTACTCACTCTGCTATCACGAGATGGCAATGTAACCCATTGTATATTCGACACGTTCATCCACAATCTGCGTCATTTGTTTAGAATATTTACAAGATCAACCTTCCTTACATCTTTCGCAGGAAGTCTGATTACATTTTGGCATGCTAATCTTTAATGGATATTAAACTAACACCGACCATAACAGGTTCACAATAGGTTCAGCTTAACTTTAAGCTTGAAGGATAAAAATACATAAAGATCCTAACCAAAACAGACTTTTGTTTATTTGTTAATTGTAAATTGCTTTAATTTTTTATACGTATAAATCCCATACTCACTAAATGTACAGCAAAGTTTAAATCTTCTTAATAATAATGATTTTTTTTAATGATAAATATATTATTCATATCTTTTAAATTTTTATATCATAATAACATTATATACTAGCATAACCACATAAATTAGATGACTCGTGAAAATTGATAGGAGCAATTTATAATAACACTTAAAATATTTATTTTATGATATATCTCATAGAACAAAATTTATTATGGAGATTTTCCTCACTATCATGGAGATTCGTAATTTGTAAATAGGGCCACTACAATGGCTCATGAGTACTTCACACTTATGTTTTTTGTAGACACTGATAAGGAAATTTCACTAAACACAAAATCCATAGCTTTTTACGGCATCATATATAGGACTAACTACCAATTTCTCCATTTTATAGATTCATTTTATAACTGATGACCACTAGATTATCTCCACACAACTCAAAGTTTGAAACTCCTTGCTTGCACCATTTTTTAGAGAATTTTTCATAGCTAATAGTTTACTGAAGTTATTTCAACCCCCTCTCAAACCTGCTTTGATATTGATATAATGGAAGCATTGAAAAATATAAGGCCACTTGCCCGACATCAAGGGTGCCTATGTAGTGGTAAAACCAATTGGGTTGGTAACTTGTGAGAAATTTCACATCCCACACATGGATACCACACCATACCCTTAATAGTTTAACTTTCATAACTTCATAAATATAGAGTTATCAACTGTAGTTCAAAGGAAGAAGACAAAAAACCTCTTACTAATGGCCCTTTCGACAGTGACCTACTTGCACAGGCCAAAGTCTCACCTAAAGAAGTATGCGAGGGTGATGGAACCAGGTTTCTACACCCTAAGAGAGAATTAAATGATGTGGGTGTCCACAAATCTATAATAATAACGAACTTTCTTACGCACTAGAAACCCTAACTAGGAAAATCTAAGTCAGCTTATGCAGATGACACTATGCGTGCACAGATAATGGCTTCGCAATCCCTTCAACGGTCTTAGTAAATTAATATTCAGGTTTTACAATAATATATATATGCATCTAACATTCATATTAAATAGTAAATAGGTACGCAACCGATCCAATCACAGATAACATAAATTGTAAGAATTACAGATCACATAAACATATCATAGACGAATTTAGTACTCAAAATTATCTAAAACACTTCTTTATTCATCAAAAGTTGCAAAACCCTTTACAATTATTCAGATTCACCCGCGCACACGGATAGCGGGGTGCACACATAACCAGACTAAGGTCTTTGCACCTAGAGCCAGAAGGACCCTTTCAGACACAGACACTTGCAGATTCGTTTCAAAGTTCTGAACATACATAAAATTCTATCAAAATCTATCCTATCCGACTTGATCTATACTTCTATTCATATCTAAGCCTGTGGTCGTCTAAGAATGATTCATAGTTTTACCCTTTAGCCCACTAAAACTCATGAAGGGACTTTGACGACCCCAAATCCCCTTGACTTATGCATTTCTTAACGGAAACGACTCAGAACTAAAAATATACTTATTAATTACTCCAAAATGTGCTCCGAAGGGACCCTGCTCCAACAGTCCCCAACTAGTACATATGATCAATTTTCTGACACTTTAGTTCCGACAGTTTTGATGTATTGTCGGAAATTTCCCAACTTTTTCTCAATTTTTTTAATCTTGCCAAAAAACGTCAGAGCAAACGTCGGACTTGCGCAAACCTCACAAAATATCAGAATTGCGACAAAAACGCTCCCACTATCGGAATAGCGACGAGACGCTCCAAACCGTTGGTCTTGCAATAATTTGCAATGAAAAAACTGCCAACGTCGAAACAGTGATGGAAGGCTCGAACCGTCGGTTTTGTGATGAAAAGCTCCAAACCGCCAGTCTTGTGACGAAGCCCTCCAAACCGTGGGGCTTGCGATGAAAGTTCGGATCTGCATTAGACTTGCGACGCACGTCTCCAAACCGTCGAGCTTGCGACAAAAGTATACAAACCATGTGAGGGTCAGCTCAAATCATGGAAAATTTTAGGGGCTAATATTCGCAGGTGGGCTAATTTTCCATGGTTTTTCCAAACAAAAAAAATTCGCCAATTTCCATTTTTTTATAAAAATAATTCACCCAAATTTTACAATATAAAATTATTTTACGTTAAAAATCGCTAACATTATATAGAAAAAATATATAATATCATTATAAATTTCAATAATTTTACAGATACATCAATAAAAATTTTATAGTTTGCATATTAGGGACTAGTGAGATTCGCCAATTTTTTAAACTTCAAAATAATTTTCCATCCTTAAAATTTTCCGTGGCTCGGATCAGGTCAAGTCATCTTAGGTCAAGTCGTGTCAGCTTGGTTCGTGATATGGCACCTAAGGAAACGCGTTTGGCCTGGTCGTGTCAAATTGGGTCATGTGAGAGCGCCCAAGGAAATGTGTTCGAGCGGGTCGGGTCAGCTCGGGTCATGTCGTGTGAGGATGCTCGAGGAAACGCATTCAGCAGGGTCGGGTCGAGTCAGGTCGTGTGAGCGCACCCAAGGAAACACGTTCGAGTGGCCCAGGTCGGTTTCAGTTGTGTGAGGGTCAGGTTGGGTCAGGTCGGGTTGTGTGTGGGAACCTAAGGAAACATGTTCGAGCAAGTTAGGTCAGGTCGTGTCGTGTGAGGGCGCCGAACGAAACACATTCGGGTGGGTCAGGACGGGTTGGGTCAGGTCGTGTTATGTCCCCCAAGGAAACGCGTTCAGGCGGGTCGGGTTGGGTCGGGTCATGTGGTGGTGCCCATGCAAATGCGTTCAGGCGGGTCGAGTCAGGTCGGGTCGTGTCGAGTCATGTGAGGGTTGCCATATAAAAAATGTTAAGTTGTAACTTCCTGTGTGCCTTGTGCACGTTTATGCGATCGTGTGAGGGAGGTCATATAAAAAATTCTAAGTTACGATCGCTCGTGTGCCTTGTGCATGTTCGTGCGACCCATTTTCCATTTTCTCCCTCATGACATAATCGATGTTCGGGCGGGTCGGGTCAGGTTGGGTCATGTCGTTCTATGAGGGCGCCCAATGAAACACCTTCTGGTTGGTCGGGTCTGGTCGTGTCTTGTGAGGCCGCCCAATGAACGTGTCTGGGTCTTGTTATGTCGGGTCATGTGAGGGTGCCCAAGGAAATGCGTTCAGGAAGGTCAGGTTAGGTCGTGCCGTGTGAGACCGCACAAGGAAACACATTGAGGTAGGTCAGGTTGGGTCATGCCATGTGAGGGCACTCAATGAAATGTGTTTGGGTGAGTCAGGTCGTGTCATGTGAGGGCACCCAGGAAAACCTATTCGGGCGGGTCGAGTGGGGTTGTGCCGTGTGAGGGCGGCAAAGGAAACTCGTTCGGCTGGGTCAGGTCAGGTTAGGGCATGGGAGGGTGCCCAAGGAAATGCATTCGAGTGGGGCAGGTCGGTTCGGGTCGAGTTGTGTGAGGGCACCCAGGGAAACGCGTTAATGTCGGTCAGCTCCATTCGTGTGAGGGCACCTAACAAAACATGTTCGGGAGGGCCAGGTCGGGCCGTGCCTTGTGAGGACGCCTAAGGAAACACTTTTAGGTAGGTCAGGTTGGGTCCGATCAGCTCGTACCATGTTCGGGCAGCTTGGGTTAGGTTGGGTCGTGTAAGGGTGCATAGGGAAACACGTTCGGGCAGGTCAGGTTGGGTCGGAGAAAACACAGAAAAACGCATTCAGGCGGGTCGGGTCGGGTGGTGTGAGTGCTCCCATGGAAACGTGGTCGGATATGTTGGGACGGGTTAGGTCATGTGAGGGTGCCCAAGGAAACGCATTTGGGTGGCTCGGGTCGGTTCAGGACAGGTCATGTGAGGTCACCCAAGGAAACGTGTTCATATGGGTCGGGTCAGGTCGTGTGAGGGCACCTAATGAAAGGCATTTGGGTTGGGTTGGGCCAAGTCATGTGAAGGCACCCAAGGAAACACGTTCGGGCAGGTCGGGTCAGGTCGTGTTAGGGTGCCCTGGGAAACGTGTTTGGGTAGATTGAGTTGGGATGGGTCAGGTTATGTGAACTGGGTGGCCATATGAATAATGCTAAGTTGTGACTAGCACCCATGTTCTTTGTGCATGTTTTTGCGATCTGTTTATGACTATCCCATCATAGCAGAATGTTGATGATATGACATACAAAGGCCATTAGATTCTTAAATCATTTTCCTAGTTCTTTCAATCCCTTCTTCTGACATAAAATTCCTTCTTTGGATGAGATTGAATAAATAAATTCGTCATAGGTATTTAATCCAAAAACGAAGGATGATTTAACGAGTTCACAAACTTCACTAGAATATTTCTTCTTTGGACTGCAAAAAAGAGAACCATTGAATGGAAGATGTGAAAAAAAACTTCATAATCAATCTCTAGGAAACTATTCTTCCCTTAAAACATTTGAATCCCTAAAAATCCAAGTTGTTGAACCACTTTCTTAGTAGATCTTGCATTTGAAATATCAACTATCAGAACAAACAAAAAAAAATATATATATATATATATATATATATATATATATATATATATATATATATATATATATATATATATATATAACTTGATGAAGAAATATCCTTCGTAACAATTTCCTGCACTCCAAGTAGATGCTTATTTAGTTACGAAATGATGGAATTCTCGTATCGTCCTCCCCTCATATGCTTCATAAGCCTAGAAATTTAAGTAAGTTCATTTCCTAGAACTTTCGTAAATATGTTTCTCCGAGAAACACATCGAGCAATAAACAAATATCCAAACCTCCACTAATGTAGGTTTTAACCCTGTACAAAAATTATCTGCAAACGAATCTTACAAACAGAAAATAAACAATGGCGAGAGCATAAAAAATAAAACAGATATACATAGACACTTTTCCCCGGATCCCAAATCGGGTTGACTAGCTTGATTTTTCAATATATTCCTTTTAGTGTTACAACACATATATATACATGTCGAAGCATAAATAAATCCCAATCCATTAAGCCTTGATTAGAACGTAACTGTAGTTCCCTTGACCGGATCTACAAAATACCAGGGGCCAAAAACCAGCATGCCCCAAAACCATGTGCAAAACCCATCCACAAAACCATGGGCGGGTTTGCCCACCTAAAAATCGGGTCCAATTTTTTTTTTTTTCTCGGGGCACTGCCCCGGACCCCGAATAGGGGGGGCTGTTGCCACCCCGCACGTGACTGGTCGTGGAAATAATATAACACATACCCAACATTCTCCCATTTGTTATTTTCTTTCCGCAGCGGGCCACAAGAGATCTTAGTCATTAGCCCAGCTCTGCAACACCCATTGTTTCTCTCCACCAAGAGAACTTCTAAGTGCTCACAGACTCCATCAATGCATCTGCAACATTCTTCAAAGTGTCCACCATATTACCTCAACCATATCTCTCACAAAGTGATTTTGAACATCAATGTGCTTTGTCTTTGAATGATAAGCAGGGTTCTTAGCCAAGAAAATTGCACTTTGGCTATCACAATCTATCCTTATAGCTTGTTGCACCAACCCCATACATTAACACAATCTCTGCAACTAAACTGCTTCTTTTCTTGCATGAGTGGGTGTCATGTATTCTGCCTTTGTATTTGAAAGAGCCACTGTAGACTGTCTTTTACTCATCCAACTCACTACACCTCCAAGTAGGTTAAACACATACCCACTTGTAGATCTTCTTTGGTCCAGGTCTCTAGCCCATTCTGCATCAACAAAACCACGAATGTCCAAAACTCTTTCCAATCCTGGTCTTCCCTGGTAGCACAAGCCATAATCACTAGTGCCACGCAAATATCTGAAAACCCGCTTCACTGTTGTCCAATGCTCCTTCCCTGGGTTTGACATAAACCTGCTCAATACTCCCACTTCATGTGCAATGTCTGGTCTAGTATAGACCATTCCAGACATCAGGAAACCCACTTCACTTACATATGGAACACAGGACATACCCTCCTCTTCTTCTTGTGTCTTGGGACACTGTTCAACAGACAACTTTACACCTACAGGAATTAGAACATTCACCGGTTTACTATCTTGCATAGTGAACCTCTGCAATATAGTCTCGACATACATCCTCTGGTTTAACCAAAGCTTCCTCTTTTCTCGATTTCTCTTAATTTCCATGCCCAAAATATAGTTTGCAGCACCAAGATCCTTCATGTCGAATTTGGAGAATAGTTGGATCTTCAAATCTTGGATAATTTCTTTGTCATTTTCAATCAACAACATATCATCCACATACAAGACCAAATAAATAACATGGTCACCAATTAATTTAAAATCAACACAGTGATTGTGGATGGGTATAATTCAGAGGTGCAAGGATTAGAGAATGAGAAGGGGGCTTAGGACCTAATTTCATAGGGGCTAGGGGACCTAGAGAGAAGGTATCGAGAGAAATCGATAGGGGAACCCCCAATAGTGGTGATAAGCGGATTAAGAGTCCAATTATCACAAACCATAATCCCTTAACCCATAACCATTGAATTCCATATCCCCTTAACCCACAATCCATAATCCCTTAACCCCTACACTCATAAATCATAACCCATAAACCCCTTGACTCATTAAATCTTAAGACACTAATGCCTAACCTATAATCCATGAACCTCATAAGCCCTAACTCCTTATCCTCTTAACCCGTGACCCTTAACCCCTAATCCTTCACCCTTAAACACCTTAATTTCTAACCCCTTAAACACCTAAATCCCCTGAATCTTAAGTCCTTAACCGCTAAATCCTCCGACCCTAAAGCCCTTGGACCTTAATCGTTGACCCTTGAAGCCATTAACCACTAAGTATCCAAGGCTGAAAATAACACCCCAAACCAACATATTGGCCTCCTAGGAGAATCCTTCACCTCTGATTGAGCATATTGGAAACATTTAATTGTCAGAGAACTAGGTATTGGTTATGAGGGTATGTATTTGTGGGTAATGCCATTATGACCATGTATACAAGACATAGCAAAAATATATAATTTTCAAACCCTCAATTTGAATCATTCAAAATATCCACACTTCATGTTGAGATGGAGCTTGCAGTGGTCTCTCACACAAGGAGTTGGAAATCAATAGAACACTCACAAATACAAGGCCTCTCTAGCCCTAATGCACAAGGAGTGAAAAATCAATACAAATATTTTGTTTTTAAACAAACTCAATTGTGTCAATGTATAATACTATACATAAGAGAAAATAAAATGATATTATCCGCAGGAGTTCTTGAAATAACCTCTAATTATCCATAAGTAGTGATCCAAAGGGTGAATTTGGTGCAATAATAAATTTACACCATGTTTAAATTCATTTTACATTGTGAGGTTGTTCTCCAATAGGGTTGAAGCATCATCACAAGGAAGCATGGCACATTTTTGTGGGGGAGCGATTAAATTTGTAACACAATTCAAGTGACTTACACCTCCAATATAAATGACATTATTGTGTGTTTGTGTGAGGTTGTTAAAACGGTTATTTATAGACAATACATTCAATGTACTCGGACTTTATATGTTTAGGGCCTCCACTATAATATGTATTTTTACTAGGAACAATTCATGCAAATGAAAGGGGGCCTTTTTTTTTAATGACATACGCACAAGAGCATCAGATGCCACCCTTCAGACCCCCTTGGTGCATTCAAACTGGGTTTACATTTGCGTCGAGTTGAAACTAATCATAATGACCTTCCTCTTCTTAAATAACATCTTCTAGCATTTCCATATATAAGAGATATAATTAAAGGATAAACTCATCTATGTATGCCCCCATTTATTATGAGATTCAAGGGATGTTCTATTGTCTTTATCAACATTTGGATGGATCGTTATCTACAATCTTTAAATACACGTATAGAACTTTTTATGAGGGAGGTACTTGGATTTGGATATTTATATAAGGCCTTATGTGCCCTTCCCCTTTAAAACTCTTCCAAGGGGTCACCTCCTTCCATATTGCCTTGCCAAAGAAGAGTCCTCCCAAATATGCCCTCCCAAAGACGAATCCTCCCTACGAAGCTTTCCACTAAAAGGGAACCCAAATTCCTCCTCTTCTCTCTCAAGACCACACTATACCATAATGAAACTACATGGAATGAGGTGCAAGAATTCACCACCTAGAGGTTTATCTCTTAGGTGGAAATTAAATCCCTCCTTAATCTCTCCCACACACCCCCCTATCACATCAACCTGATCATCCATATCCTGCATTTTTCGGAGCTGCCCTTCCCCCTTACCCCCCCATATAATCACCATTAACGAGAGTCCCAAGTGGGATGGTGAACTGGCACACACCCCCGATTAGTGAAATGATGATTTCAATATTAGAAATTTTTGTGATTTGATTCCTTGATAATGGATCATAATAATTATAATTTTAATAGAAATATAAGACAATTTTCATTCACCACTCGTGTTTCTAGAAATCCGTTTCTCAAGGTTTTATTGTCAAAAAAAATTATATATATGACTCTTTGAGAAGCTAAGAGACATCCATTACCATTCTTTTCTTTGGCTAATATTGGAATTCATGTGATCATGTACGCACTATTCTAATTTAATAAATTTATTCCTACTATAGCTATTTTGCCTCAATGAGAAGAGTACATATATGATAATCATGGTTTTTTAGTATTTTTAAATATCTCGCTCCAACAAGAGGGCCCTTTTGCTTTCTACTAAAAGTGTAATTTAGTTATTACTTTTTTTTTTTATCTATGAGTTTTGAAACTTTTTTTTTTTCAATCATTTAATTTTGTATATTTTCACTCAAATGATTTAGTTGTTTTTATATACCTCTAGCGCTTGAATAAAATTCAAAAAACACCAAAAACTTCACTAGTCATCTTTACCACTGGTTTTTTACTTACACATTCATTTTTCTTTTCTTTTCTTTTCTTTTTTCTGAGATTCATAAATATGATCGATTTATTACACAATATTATTGGCGTATCAATGAATGAAATATAAGTTTTTCATAAACACACATGATCATTTATAGTTAACTACTTTAGTACTTTGTTGATAAATCATGCAAATAATTGTATTCTTTCTTCATACTTCATTGGAAAATAAAATTCCTTTCATAGCATAAATTTTGTTTTTCTTTTCGCATATCGGAGTTTATTGAGTAAATTTTATCTTTCGTGGAATAGAATTTGATTTCTTCTATTTCATAAAACTATCTTTACGTCCTCTCGATTAGAATTTAAAAGGTTTCATACAATGCACTTTCCTTATTTTCCATATATTATAATTTTAAAGTTTTCATAGTGTAAATTGTTCGATCAATTTTGTAGAGTTAGTGAGCTGCGCTAAGGAAACACATTCAATCGCTAATTAATCCCTAATAATCCATATTACCGCCTTTTTAAAATTTTGGCGGGTCAGATTTTCTTCAATGACGTGAGGTGAGCTCGAATATTTGGCATTTGTTACAAGAGTTTGATTGGTGCCGAGGAATACAGACTAATTTCTTAGCTGATATTTCTTAGTTAAGGAAGCAACATAGGAGGCATCAAAGGAAGTATCTTAGCCATCGCTTGCAAATCCACCTACGGAGGTAGAAAAGGAAGCATCTTAGGCACTAAAATCCATTCTAGGTCGAGAACGAGTGGGTTAAGAAGATTAAGAATTTGCACTTCCAGGAAAAGGTTTCACTCTACCCCTTTCATGAACTAATTTCTCCAATTTTTTCTTTGTCTCATTAGACTAAGGAATTCTAGGGTTTAGCGTTCTAGGTCATTAGCAGATGACTATTGATTAAACTCCAATGTCTCACACTTCCATATAAGTATGCCCAAAATGAGGGGTTAAATAATCCTTAAAACAAAGTTTATACATCTACCTAATCACCCTAAAGCCTCATGAATAGACTCATATTTGTCTCATAAGCAGGCCTCGTATTGGCCTCATAAGCTTGAGGAATAACCTTAGGATCACAACGAATGGATGCCACAATCAGCTACAGTGATTTGTGTCAAGAGGGCCTAATTCAGGCCTTAGGATGTCTGCATTAGAGGGTGGAAAAACTCTGCCAGGAATAGGAACTCATCCTCTTTAGACAATCACGAAAGCTTTTTGCTTCAATTCCTTAACATGTTCATTCAATGTTCATTTTGACTCAAAAAGAGACCTCACGGATCTACTTCAAGGTCAACTTCTACAATACTAATATACCTTCAATATTTTCAAATTGACTTAGACATTAGTAAAAAAAAAAAAAAAAAAATCTAAGTTGGTACACTAGATTAAATCATAAAATTATTAAAAAACTCCCCCTAATATAATTATGGAGAATCCTCATTATTTTTAAAATTTCTTAGTCTAAACAGGTCACATTATTTCCTTCAAAACAATAGAAATTCAATTATTATTTTGATAAAATATAGTGTAAATTATATTTTTGAAAATCCAAATTACAGTTATCAAACTTTAGGATTTTGGGTGCCCTGAAGTTTTTGGTGATACTGATTTTATGTTTAGTGGTGTTGATCTATTTATGGGATTTAAAAACTCCGACAATACAATTCCTTGAAAATTTTATGGCCCATTCCAACCAAAAGCTTATTATATATGGACATTCAAAACCATCTTTAGTGTTTTATGATAGAAAAAACACCAACCTACTACCAGTTATTAGGGTTTATTACTGTGAGGTTCTATGAGATAACACTGTAAATATTCTTAGGTCAAGACTGTAAAGATCTCTTCTACCTAGCATTTCTAAAATTAATGCTCCCGCTAGGCCTCGCCTGAATTTAACACTATTAGTGTTCCTTTGCACCGTTGCACATATTCCAGTCGCAGGCTTTATCTGAAAAGGATACAGTAGGATGGAAAGTATTCACAATGTGATTTTTGTAGCGTAGCTTCCGCCACCATACGTCAACTTTGAAAAATAAAACATGTTAAGCTCTGTCCAGGATTCTTCAATATCACATTAAAGAATTATTTGTTCCATCTATAGAACGCGAGTTGTTTTTTAATCACGTCTTTATTTATTCTTAAATGTGTTAGCCCAAATTAAATGTGTTTATTTATTCTTAAATGCGTTAGCCCAAATTAAATGTGTTTTATCAATAACGACAACAATCGTGGAACTCCATTGGGTGATGCTCACTTGAAGAAAGGAGGAAAACAAACGACTAAAATTGTTTGGAAGTTCAAAGAACCATTTACGTTATTAAAATCGCTTTTAAATAGGGTAAAAATATGGAAGTGGGAAGAAAGGTGGAAAACACACGACTGGAATTGTTTGGCACTTCAAAGACCCATTTACCTTATAAAGATAGCTTTTAAATAGGGTAAAAACATGGACGTGGGAATAAAGGTGGAAAACAAAAGACTGAAATTGTTTGGAACTTCAAAGACCCATTTAAAACTTTATTACGATTGCTTTTAAATAGGGTAAAAGCATGCAAGTGGGAATAAAGGTGGAAAACAAACAACTGAAATTGTTTGGGACTACAAAGACCCATTTACCTTATTAAGATCGCTTTTAAATAGGGTAAAAATATGGAAGTGGATGGTTGAATATGACTGTAGGAATGATTTGAAAAGTGTTTGTATGTTCACAACGAAAAAAATCTGGCAAAGATAAATACAATTAAGTATAACAAGTAATATACATGAAAAAAATATGCGAAAGATAAATATAATTAAGTATAACAAGTAATATACACGAAAAAAATATGCAAAACATAAATACAAATAAGTATAACAAGTAATATATATGAATTATTTTTAAAATTTTATTTTGAAAAATTTTAAATATAAAAAGATTTAGAAATTTAGATTATTACATGGGAAAATCTAGTCAAGTTACGAGACAACAAATCCTTTACTTTTTATGACTTACTACGAAGAGTAGTCTAACACATAGACATAAGAAATCTTAAAATATAATTTCAGGAAAGATTATGACATTTTGTTTAAAATATATTTTTGAATGGATAAATGGAACCAACACCTTAAAAAATCCTTGGGGCAGTGAAATTCTCTAGATTAAACAATTTAAACTCAATTTTTTAAAAATATATGCAGGATTTTGTTTCAAATTAACAAGGAAAAATGCCATCTAAGCAGTTACAAATACCACTATCCTCTCGACTTTTCATTTCTTTAAATTTAATATGTAGCCATCTCATACTCCGTCTATGAAGCCTCCATTAATCTCCTAATGAGTTTTACCACTAGTTAACTCATCACACTAATGAATCAATCCATACTCATTAATTTTTTATGATGTCTTCATGATAGTCTTATGCAACAACTCACAACCTTAACTCTTACACCACAGGCTAAAACTAAAATAAAAAAGACAAAATAATTGATAAAAAAACATAAAAACCAAACAACGTCATTAAATTGAAAATCATCAACAAGAAAAACTAAATTATGATAAATTTATTACTTTGGATAAAAAAAACATATTAGGATAAAATGGAATCATTAAATGATTAAATAAACTATATTATCTCAAATATCGTAAATATACCATAAGTCACCAATACCTTGTAAGCAAAAACCATGTACTAAAAATACAATAATTTTGGCTTTATACCCAACGAAGTTTAGCGTAACAATTTTTCAGAGTATACCAACATTGACGATGAGTCACCAATATCTGGTAACCAAAAACCATTACTAAAAATATAATAATTTTGACTTTATAACCAAAACTAAGTTTAGCGTAACAATTTTGCCATATATAACAACCTTGAGGATGTGATAAATGTAGATTAATAGGAGTGTCTTAAATGTAGAGTAATAATAGTAGAAGATTTTATCCTTCGACTTAAAACTATACCATTTATTACTTTCTCATTTTCAATGCAGACGGAATATTAAGCAGATAATCAGTGTAATGTATCAGAGCTTCAAAGCATAACCAAGTAGATTTTGAGTTCGTTGTATTCTTCTTTTCGTCCATGTAGATCTGTGTTTACTCTTTGGGGCCTACACTTTTCGTGGATATCACAATTCATTCTACATAAACCTTCATGTTGCAGATTTCGAAGAATGCATTAAATTGATACCGTGCATTTGATATGCAACTTCATGTCGTAACCTCGAGTGAGAAGAAATTTTTACTGTATAAACTTCAAAGGACATACCAACTCAACGTGGTATGCATTTTGTTAAATAGAGGACGAGTCGTAGTTGAAGGCACGCTGCTAGTCATGTCTAAAACCAGAGAGATCTCACATAGAGAAACCATTGAGAGTGAAGAAGATTTTGCGTTCATCGTGAACCCATTATTTAAATTGAGAGGCTGGCTCTACTTATAGGGTTTCATTTTGTTTTCTGACTTTCGCTAGATTACAGAGAGAAGACCTCTGTAGATTACCACAAGGCATTGAATCGTTGGCCAGTTAATTGGGAATATAGTTTATGTTCTTTTTCTTTCATAATTTTCTGATATGAATGAAAATATTGTTCAAGGAATAATATGATGCATTCTAGTAACAAGCAGTGGCCCTGTTTGCATCAAGTGGTACCATAGTAAGGTTTTTCCTTGTGTACTATGTATGTGTGAGTTTTGCGTTATTATTAGAAAATAAGAGGACCATTGCAAAGAGAATTTGGAAAAGTGAGGTGGAGGAATTCCTCTTAGAAGAGAACCTGGAAGACTAGATAGAAGAGAAGCCGTTGTCGAGATCTGCTGTGCATTACACCAACTCACAAGTTCTAGCACGACGTTGAAACGTAATGCTGCTTGAATGATCGCTATCGTCTCCGATAGTGATGTTGCGATGGCCATGCCCTCTTACTATTTGATGATTAAAAGTCTGAAAAAGTTGGAGACGAATTATACAAAAGCGGTGTGGTTCGGTTGTTGGAGTATCTACGTCTCAAATTTTATCCACCCACGTGGAAACATAGTCCGAGGAAGAGGAACCTCGACTTGGCTGAAGCCTTTGCCGTTCAATGAATGCCCCTAGATTTTGCCATATATATATATCACAACAACCAGCCATGGAGTCCCAGTACAGATCAATAGTTATTTCATCTGTTCATTATCTTGTACTTGTTCTCATCAAAGTCCATATAAAATAAATTAGGTTCGTTCTCATACATAGTGTTCATTATTATATTGCGATCATGGCGGCTGTAAATGCATCAGTGATGGCGATGAATGGAGCAACGCTCCTGCAACGGAAGCCAGCGGAAAGGTCAACAACAAGCAGGCAGCTTCGAGTAAAATGCATGGCAGGGGTTAGTAATTCTATTGCTGTTTCCGTATCCACGAATTTAATTATATGTTTTTGTTATTGTATTTATAACTTAATTTGTGTCATGTGGATCCACAGCCCGAGGAGCGAAGGCAATCACCTTCTACCCCTCCTGAGAAGGTAAGCGATTAAGCAAGCGCCAATTTTTGCAGTAACATGCACTGCACTGAAATAAATTGAATTGAATTGACACAAATAAATAATAATGCAGGTGAGAACAAAGTTTAAGGACGTGTTTGCCTTCAGTGGGCCAGCGCCAGAGACCATAAATGGGAGACTTGCCATGCTCGGATTCGTCTCGGCCGTGGGGGTGGAGATTGCTAGTGGGAGGGACCTCTTCTCTCAGCTCGCCACCGGAGGAGTTCCACTGTTTCTTGGAAGTGCGATTCTGCTATCAGTTGCCTCGGTGATACCCATGTTCAAGGGAGTCTCCAAAGAGAGCAAATCAGAGGAAATATGGTCTTCTGGGGCAGAGATGTTGAATGGGCGTTTCGCCATGCTTGGCCTCGTTGCGTTGGCCTTCACGGAATACCTCAAGGGAGGTCCTCTCATCTCATGATCATCATCATCACCTATATACCAAACCTCATACCCCTCTTAGTGAGATGATCATCATCACCTCTGTATCAAACCTCATACCCCTCTTAGTGTTGGATGTAATCCAACCAAACTTGTACTCACTCTGCTATCACGAGATGGCAATGTAACCCATTGTATATTCGACACGTTCATCCACAATCTGCGTCATTTGTTTAGAATATTTACAAGATCAACCTTAAAAATATACTTCTCCTTACATCTTTTGCAGGAAGTCTGATTACATTTTGGCATGCTAATCTTTAATGGATATTAAACTGACACCGACCATAACAGGTTCACAATAGGTTCAGCTTAACTTTTAAGCTTGAAGGATAAAAACAAGCATAAAGATCCTAACCAAAACAGACTTTTGTTCATTTGGTAATTGTAAATTGCTTTAATTTTTTATACGTATAAATCCCATTCTCACTGAATGTACAGCAAAGTTTAAATCTTCTTAATAATAACGATTTTTTTAAATAATAAATATATTATTCATATCTCTTAAATTTTTATATCATAATAACATTATATACTAGCATAACCATATAAATTAGATGACTCGTGAAAATTGATAGGAGCAATTTATAATAACACTTAAAATATTTATTTTATGATATATCTCATAGAACAAAATTTATTATGGAGATTTTCCTCACTGTCATGGAGATTCGTAATTTGTAAATAGGGCCACTACGATGGCTCATGAGTACTTCACACTTATGTTTTTTGTAGACACTGATAAGGAAATTTCACTAAACACAAAATCCATAGCTTTTTACAGCATCATATATAGGACTAACTACCAATTTCTCCATTTTATAGATTCATTTTATAACTGATGACCACTAGATTATCTCCACACAACTCAAAGTTTGAAACTCCTTGCTTGCACCATTTTTTAGAGAATTTTTCATAGCTAATAGTTTATTGAAGTTATTTCAACCCCCTCTCAAACCTACTTTGATATTGATATAATGGAAGCATTGAAAAATATAAGGCCACTTGCCCCACATCAAGGAAGGGTGCCTATGTAGTGGTAAAACCAATTGGGTTGGTAACTTGTGAGAAATTTCACATCCCACACACAGATACCACACCATACCCTTAATAGTTTAACTTTCATAACTTCATAAATATAGAGTTATCAACTTTAGTTCAAAGGAAGAAGACAAAAAACCTCTTACTAATGGCCCTTTCGACAGTGACCTACTTGCACAGGCCAAAGTCTCACCTAAAGTAGTATGGGAGGGTGATGGAACCAGGTTTCCACACCCTAAGAGAGAATTAAATGATGTGGGTGTCTACAAATCTATAATAATAACAAACTTTCTTACGCACCAGAAACCCTAACCAGGAAAATGTAAGTCAGCTTATGCAGACGACACTATGCGTGCACAGATAATGGCTTCGCAATCCCTTCAACGGTCTTAGTAAATTAATATTCAGGTTTTACAATAATATATATATGCATCTAACATTCATATTAAATAGTAAACAGGTACGCAACCGATCCAATCACAGATAACACAAATCGTAAGAATTACGGATCACATAAACATATCATTTAGTACTCAAAATTATCTAGAACACTTCTTTATTCATCAAAAGTTGCAAAACCCTTTACAATTATTCAGATTCACCCGTGCACACGGATAGCGGGGTGCACACATAACCAGACCAAGATCTTTGCACCTAGAGCCAGAAGGACCCTTTCAATTTCAGACACTTGCAGATTCGTTTCAAAGTTATGAACATACATAAAATTCTATCAAAATCTATCCTATCCGACTTGATCTATACTTCTATTCATATCTAACCTGTGGTCGTCTAAGAATGATTCATAGTTTTACCCTTTAGCCCACTAAAACTCATGAAGGGACTTTGAACGACCCCAAATCCCCTTGACTTGTGCATTTCTTAGCAGAGACGACTCAAAACTAAAAATATACTTATTAATTACTCCAAAATGTGCTCCAAAGGGACCCTGCTCCAACAGTCCCCAACTAGTACATATGATCAATTTTCTGACACTTTAGTTCCGACAGTTTTGACGTGTTGTCGGAAAGTTCCCAAATTTTTCTCAATTTTTTTAATCTTGCCAGAAAACGTCAGAGCAAACGTCGGACTTGCGACGAACCTCACAAAACATCAGAATTGCGACGAAAACGCTCCCACTATTGGAATAGCGACGAGACGCTCCAAACATCGGCACTGTGAAAAAACGCTCCAAACCGTTGGTCTTGCAATAATTTGCAATGAAAATACTGCCAACGTCGAAACAGTGATGGAAGGCTCGAACCGTCGGTTTTGTGATGAAAAGCTCCAAACCGTCAGTCTTGTGACGAAGCCCTCCAAACCGCTGGGCTTGCGATGAAAGTTCGGATTTGCATTAGACTTGCGACGCACGTCTCTGAACTGTTGAGCTTGTAATGAAAGTATACAAACCATGTGAGCGTCTGCTCAGATCATGGAAAATTTTAGGGGCTAATATTCGCAGGTGGGCTAATTTTGCATGGTTTTTCCAAAAAAAAAAAATCGCCAATTTCCATTTTTTTATAAAAATAATTCTCCCAAATTTTACAATATAAATTTATTTTACATTAAAAATCGCTAACATTATATAGAAAATATATATAATATGATTATAAATTTCAATAATTTTACAGATACATCAATAAAAAATTTATAGTTTGCATATTAGGGACTAGTGAGATTCGCCAATTTTTTAAACTTCAAAATAATTGTCCATCCTTAAAATTTTCCCAGGCTCGGATCAGGTGATGGCACCTAAGGAAACGTGTTTGGCCTGGTCGTGTCAAATTGGGTCATGTGAGAGCGCCCAAGGAAATGTGTTTGAGCGGGTCGGGTCAGCTCAGGTCATGTCATGTGAGGGCGCTCGAGGAAACACATTCAGTAGGGTCAGGTCGAGTCAGGTCATGTGAGCACACCCAAGGAAACACGTTCGAGCGACCCAGGTCGGTTTGAGTCGTGTGAGTGTGAGGTTGGGTCAGGTCGGGTTGTGTGTGGGAACCTAAGGAAACATGTTCGAGCAAGTTAGGTCAAGTCGTGTCGTGTGAGGGCGCCGAACGAAACACATTCGGGTGGGTCAGGACGGGTTGGGTCGAGTCATGTGGTGGTGCCTATGCAAATGCGTTTGGGCGGGTCGAGTCAGGTCGGGTCGTGTCGAGTCATGTGAGGGTTGCCATATAAAAAATGTTAAGTTGTAACTTCCTGTGTGCCTTGTGCACGTTTATGAGATCGTGTGAGGGAGGTCATATAAAAAATTCTAAGTTACGATCGCTCGTGTGCCTTGTGCATGTTCGTGCGACCCATTTTCCATTTTCTCCCTCATGACATAATCGATGTTCGGGCGGGTCGGGTCAGGTTGGGTCATGTCGTTCTATGAGGGCGCCCAATGAAACACCTTCTGGTTGGTCGGGTCTGGTCGTGTCTTGTGAGGGCGCCCAATGAACGTGTCTGGGTCTTGTTATGTCGGGTCATGTGAGGGTGCCCAAGGAAATGCGTTCAGGAAGGTCAGGTCAGGTCGTGCCGTGTGAGACCGCACAAGGAAACACATTGAGGTAGGTCAGGTTGGGTCATGCCATGTGAGGGCACTCAATGAAATGTGTTTGGGTGAGTCAGGTCGTGTCGTGTGAGGGCACCTAGGAAAACCTATTCGGGCGGGTCGAGTGGGGTTGTGCCGTGTGAGGGCGGCAAAGGAAACTCGTTCGGCCACGTCAGGTCAGGTTAGGGCATGTGAGGGTGCCCAAGGAAATGCATTCGAGTGGGGCAGGTTGGTTCGGGTCGAGTTGTGTGAGGGCGCCCAGGGAAACACGTTAATGTGGGTCGGCTCCATTCGTCTGAGGGCACCTAACGAAACATGTTCGGGAGGGCCAGGTCGGGCCGTGCCTTGTGAGGACGCCTAAGGAAACACTTTTAGGTAGGTCAGGTTGGGTCCGATCAGCTCGTACCATGTTCGGGCAGCTTGGGTTAGGTTGGGTCGTGTAAGGGTGCCCAGGGAAACACGTTCGGGCAGGTCGGGTTGGGTCGTGGGAGAAAACACAGAAAAACGCGTTCAGGCGGGTCGGGTCGGGTGGTGTGAGTGCTCCCATGGAAACGTGGTCGGATATGTTGGGACGGGTTAGGTCATGTGAGGGTGCCCAAGGAAACACATTTGGGTGGCTCGGGTCGGTTCAGGACAGGTCATGTCAGGTCACCCAAGGAAACGTGTTCATATGGGTCGGGTCAGGTCGTGTGAGGGCACCTAATGAAAGGCATTTGGGTTGGGTTGGGCCAAGTCATGTGAAGGCACCCAAGGAAACACGTTCGGGCAGGTCGGGTCAGGTTGTGTTAGGGTGCCCTGGGAAACGTGTTTGGGTAGATTGAGTTGGGATGGGTCAGGTTATGTGAACTGGGTGGCCGTATGAATAATGCTAAGTTGTGACTAGCACCCATGTTCCTTGTGCACGTTTTTGTGATCCGTTTATGACTATCCCATCATAGCAGACGTTGATGAGATCACATACAAAACCCATTATATTATTAAATAATTTTCTTAGTTCTTTCAATCCCTTCTTCTGACATAAAATTCCTTCTCTGGATGAGATTGAATAAATAAATTCGCCATAGGTATTTAATCCAAAAACAAAGGATGATTTAACGAGTTCACAAACTTCACTAGAATATTTCTTCTTTGGACTGCAAAAAAGAGAACCATTGAATGGAAGATGTCAAAAAAAACTTTATAATCAATCTCTAGGAAGGTATTCTTCCCTTAAAACATTTGAATCCCTAAAAATCCAAGTTGTTGAACCACATTCTTAGTAGATCTTGCATTTTAAATATCAACTATCAGAATAAACAAAAATATAAAATAAATAAATAAATAGAAACACACACACACACACACACACATATATATATATAACGTGATGAAGAAATATCCTTCGTAACAATTTGCTGCACTCCAAGTAGATGCTTATTTAGTTATAAAATGATGGAATTCTCGTATCTTCCTCCCGTCATATGCTTCATAAGCCTAGAAATTTCAGTAAGTTCACTTCCTAGAACTTTTGTAAATATGATTCTCCGAGAAACACATCGAGCAATAAACAAATATCCAAACCTCCACTAATGTAGGTTTTAACCCTGTACAAAAATTATCTGCAAATGAATCTTACAAACAGAAAATAAACAATGGCGAGAGCATAAAAAATAAAAACAGATATACACAGGCACTTTCCCCCGGATCCCAAATCGGGTTGACTAGCTTGATTTTTCATTATATTCTTTTTAGTGTTACAACACATATATATACATGCCGAAGCATAAATAAACCCCAGTCCATTAACCCTGGATTAGAATGTAACCATAGTTCCCTTGACCGGATCTACAAAAACCATCATGCCCCAAAACCATGTGCAAACACATCCACAAAACCATGGGCGGGTCTGCTTACCTAAAAATCGGGTCCAAATATTTTTTTTTTTCTCGAGGCACTGCCTTGGACCCGAATAGGGGGGTTTTCGCCCCCCCGCACATGACTGGTCGTGGAAATAATATAACACATACCCAACATTCTCCCATTTGTTCTTTTCTTTCCGCAGGGGGCCACAAGAGAGCTTAGTCATTAGCCCAGCTCTGCAACACCCATTGTTTCTCTCCACCAAGAGAACTTCTAAGTGCTCACAGACTCCATCAATGCATCTGCAACATTCTTCAAAGTGTCCACCTTTACCAGCAACACCCTTTTAGCCTCAACCATATCTCTCACAAAGTGATTTTGAACATCAATGTGCTTTGTCTTTGAATGATAAGCATGGTTCTTAGCCAAGAAAATTGCACTTTGGCTATCACAATCTATCCTTATAGCTTGTTGCACCAACCCCATACTTGAACACAATCTCTGCAACTAAACTGCTTCTTTTCTTGCATGAGTGGGTGTCATGTATTCTGCCTCTGTATTTGAAAGAGCCACTATAGACTGCCTTTTACTCATCCAACTGACTACACCTCCATGTAGGTTAAACACATACCCACTTGTAGATCTTCTTTGGTCCAGGTCTCCAGCCCATTCTGCATCAACAAAACCACGAATGTCCATAACTCTTTCCAATCCTGGTCTTCCTTGGTAGCGCAAGCCATAATCACTAGTGCCACGCAAATATTTGAAAACCCGCTTCACTGTTGTCCAATGCTCCTTCCCTGGGTTTGACATAAACCTGTTCAATACTCCAACTTCATGTGCAATGTCTGGTCTAGTATAGACCATTCCATACATCAGGCAACCCACTTCACTTGCATATGGAACACAGGACATACCCTCCTCTTCTTCTTGTGTCTTGGGACACTGTTCAACAGACAACTTTACACCTACAGGAATCAGAACATTCACCGGTTTACTATCTTGCATAGTGAACCTCTGCAATATAGTCTCGACATACATCCTATCGTTTAACCAAAGCTTCCTCTTTTCTCGATCTCTCTTAATTTCCATGCCCAAAATATAGTTTGCAGCACCAAGATCCTTCATGTCGAATTTGGAGAATAGTTGGGTCTTCAAATCTTGGATAATTTCTTTGTCATTTTCAATCAACAACATATCATCCACATACAAGACCAAATAAATAACACGGTCACCAATTAATTTAAAATAAACACAGTGATTGTGGATGGGTATAATTCAGAGGTGCAAGGATTAGAGAATGAGAAGGGGGGTTAGGACCTAATTTCATAGGGGCTAGGGGACCTAGAGGGAAGGTATCGAGAGAAATCGATAGGGGAACCCCCAATAGTGGTGATAAGCGGATTAAGAGTCCAATTATCACAAACCATAATCCCTTAATCCATAACCATTGAATTCCATATCCCCTTAACCCACAATCCATAATCCCTTAACCCCTACACTCATAAATCATAACCCATAAACCCCTTGACTCATTAAATCTTAAGACACTAATGCCTAACCTATAATCCATGAACCTCGTAAGCCCTAACTCCTTATCCTCTTAACCCGTGACCCTTAACCCCTAATCCTTCACCCTTAAACACCTTAATTTCTAACGCCTTAAACACCTAAATCCCCTGAATCTTAAGTCCTTAACTGCTATATCCTCCGACGCTAAAGCCCTGGGACCTTAATCGTTGACCCTTGAAGCCCTTAACCACTAAGTATCCAAGGCTGAAAATAACACCCCAAACCAACATATTGACCTCCTAGGAGAATCCTTCACCTCTGATTGAGCATATTGGAAACATTTAATTTTCACCTTCTTTCCCGAGCTGATCTTCTCAAAGCTGGAGTTTGTGGCTCTTCATCTTCTGAGTCTTCTTCTGTTGTAGAGTCTGATTCATCCTCCTTTAGCTCAAACTCTATCTTCTCGGGTTCCTTTGGTAGGACTTCATGTTTAACAACATCTTTCACTTCTCTAAACACCACATCTCGGTTGTACACAACCTTCCTTGTTTCTGGGTTCCAAAGCTTGTAACCCTTTAAACCATCCTTATACCCAATAAAGATGCACCTTTCAGATTTATTATCCAACTTGGTCCTTTTCTCCTTTGGAACATATACATATGCATCACATCCAAATACTCTTAGATGTGAAAGAGAGGGTTTCTTACTAGTCCATACCTCATGTGGAGTCTTATCCTCCAACGCTGATGAAGGTGATCTGTTAACTAAGTAACATGCAGTCTCCACTGCCTCTGCCCAAAATTCTTGTCCTAACCCGGTACCACTGAGCATGCTTCTTGCCTTTTCCATCAGTGTTATGTTCATTCTTTCTGCAACTCCGTTTTGCTGAGGTGTGTATGGAGTAGTCTTCTGCCGTGCTATGCCACACTTCTTACAGAACTCTTCAAATTCCTTCTTGCAGAACTCCCCACCATTATCTGTCCTCAATGCCTTTATCTTCTTCTCTCTCTGGTTTTCCACCAGAGCCTTAAATTCTTTAAATTTGTCAAAGACTTCAGATTTCTTCCTCAAGAAATATATCCATGTATTCCTTGAGAAGTCATCTATGAATGAAACATAGTACACAGACTTTCCCAGTGATGGAACTGACACAGGCCCAAACACATCACTGTGCACAAGTTCTAATATCTTGTTTGCCCTCTTAGCACGAGAAGGAAAACTCACCCGATTCTGCTTCCCATATACACAATGTTCACAGAAATCGAAATCCAGAGAGAAATTAGACATACCTTCTACCATACCATTTCTATGTAGTATCTGAAGGCCCTTCTCTCCAATATGTTCAAGCCTTTGATGCCATAGCATGGTCTTTTCTCCAGAGACAGCTAGGCTTTCCGCTCCACTTTCAGGAACCACATAACTATTACACCCATCAATAACAGTGCTACCTTGTAGCTTGTACAGAGTTCCAGTCTGAACTCCCCGCATTAATACCAGTGCTCCCCAAACCATCTTGCAGGCATCTTTCTCGAACACTATTTTTACACCTGCATCATCCATCTTGCTTACAAAAATCAAATTTCTAGCCAATGCGGGAATATGCAGAACACCAGGAAGTGTTCTAATCCTTCCACCTTGCAGCTTCAGCTTGACCTTTCCACGTCCGATGATTCTGGCCCTCCTATCATCCCCTAGGAAGACATCACCACCATCATATTTCTCATACTCGCAGAACCACTCCCTATGGGGAGTGAAGTGAAAGGATACACCTGAGTCAATCAACCATGACTCATGATCTACATGTGTATTTGAAGAAGAAGCCAAATACACATCCCCACCTTCATCCGAGGTGGTTTTTGCCTCTGCAGAAGGACCTTCATGAGATCCCTTTCCTTTCTCAGGAGCTTTAGATCTGCATTCCTTTTTGTAGTGCCCTTCCTTTCCGCATTTCCAGCACACCTTTACAAACTTTCCAGGAGATTTAGATCTCCCTCTAGATTTAGATCTCCCACTCGAAACCTTATTCTTGTTTTTGTTCTAGGACCTTCCTCGTACAGATAAGGCATCTCCATTCTGACCCTCCATATTTCTCCGTCTCATTTCCTCCGACAGCAAGGCTGAGACAATGTCATCAAAATTCAAGGTAGTTGTATTGCTACCTATTGCAATAACCAGACTGTCCCATGAATCTGGTAGAGAACACAAAAAGCTGATGCACTTATCTTCATCTGAGATTTTAATATCAACAGATGACAGCTGACTTACCACAGTATTGAAGGCGTTCAGATGCTCTGTCACCGAGTCTCCATCCTTCATCCTCAGGTTATACAGCTTTTTCCGCGGGAACAACTTATTCACCAGAGACTTAGATTGGTATAAAGTCCCAAGTTTTTCCCACAAATTATTCACCGTAGCTTCCCCAGATACATTCAACAATACTGAATCTGAGACACACAACCGTATTGTGCTCTTAGCCTTCCAATCCAGTTTCTTCCAGTCTTCATCTGACATTGCCGTTGGTTTAGTACCTGGATCTACCGCGATCCACTGATCTTTATCCACCAGCAGATCCTCCATCTTGAGTTTCCACAACTCAAAACTCTGACCATTAAATTTCTCGATCTCTATCTTTCCACCGCTCGCCATCTTCTTTCACCGCAAGAATCGATCCCACAGATCTCCCACTGAACAGGGTCTACCACAGGCCCGAGCAAAAAACCCTCAACAACAAAGGCGTCCCCTTGAAGCCGAAACAGCTCTGATACCAAATGTAGGTTTTAACCCTGAACAGAAATTATCTACACACGAATCTTATAACAGAAAATAAACAATAGCGAGAACATAAAACATAAAACAGATAAACACAGAGATTTTCCCCTGGATCCCAAATCGGGACGACCAGCTTGATTTTTCATTATATTCCTTTTAGTGTTACAACACATATATATACATGCCGAGGCATACATAAACCCCAATCCATTAACCCTGGATTAGAACATAACCGTAGTTCCCTTGACCGGATCTACAAAATACCAGGGGCCGAAAACCATCGAACCCCAAAACCATGTGCAAAACCATGCACAAAACCATCAGGCCATAGAACTACCAGTGGAAATTAAGGAGCAAAATTTCGCCCCCTCTCTGCATGCTTAGTCGTGGAAAGAATATAACGCATACCCAACGGTATAAACAGAGACCTGACCTACAGTGAACAACTTTCGATTTGGAAATCACAAAAACAGGCCTACAGTAGATAGGGAATACATCTACTCTGCAGACCTTCTAGAAATGTGATAAAATCGTATATCATATCAACAGAAGCAAACATCATAGAAATAAAACAAGTCTGAAATGAAAAACGATAAGGGTTTTCACATATCCTATTACCATTGCTCGGTATCAAAAACGAAACGAATATTATATGCGAAGCATTCAATCAACAACGTAGTACCCAGAATATAAAATAGGCATATATATATTTTAAACCCGGTGTCAATATTCACTGTCCATAATTAAAATTTGCAGCAGTTGTTGAAATAGTCTCAGCATAAACGTCGAGCAAAATTTAGCGTGACTTAAAACGCAGCCGGTGAAAAACCACAGTCCTTAATACTAAATTTAAACAAAGTTACTCATGATCCATCTAGAATTAATGAAAAACATCAGTCTATAAAGAGCCACGATGGCATCGTTCCATTACAAGGAACTCTAGAATCGACGCCTTGCCATCAAGCGTTTGTCGGGATGATAGCGCAATAGGAGAATGGCATGACTACCGACCTGTAGGAGCAGAAGTTCAAATCAGTATGCAAGGCAACGTTGCGAGAAAGGTAGATACAGGGAAAAAGGAACTTCACCTCAGCGAATACGATCTGCCACCTGCACATACCCAAAAGAAGTATTAGAAACCACGAGAACATGGAGGCAATAAGAATCAAAACATGAATAGCAATTTCAAATATTGGGTACTGAGGTAATATAGTCAAGCCACGCTACTGTATAAACCATAAATCGAAACCTACATTCGATGGCATTTCAACCAATGCTACCAACTCGAAATCGATGCGGCGAAAAATCAATCATTAAGAATTTGTACCTGAACGCCGAGAGGGTTTGGAGCGAAAGCTCTCAGCGAAATGCTTCAAGCGCTGAGATGAGGCCATGACTTTGAGACTATTTTCGTTAGCTGAAAATAAACTGACCTGGCTCGAGAAAAGTCATATCCCTGGGAATAAACACCTGGTGACACAAATCGAACAGATTGGGTAAAAAGAGTTTCGATCTTTGTAAGTGGCCATCGAATTAAATAGAAAAAAAACCCAAATACACAGTTTACCTGCCTGGGAGCTCGATGAAATCCCGATTTCATTACTTCCATCGCTCGGGAGAGAGAACGACTCGACCGGCTGAGCAATGGCGAGAGAGAGACAGAAGGGAAGAACCCTACCTGCCACCAAACGCGACCCCTGTATCTATGTGCCAAACGGCTGGATGGCAGAGGTACTTGTACGAAGCGAGAGAAAAGAGCAGGGTAAACCAGGGATAAATTAAATATCAACCAAGATTCAAATCTGTAAACCCTAAATCGCCAAGAGCCATACACTTGTCCTCATCATAACTACTGCCATGGGGAAAAATAAATGTAGAGGTAGGTAGAGTACCTACGGCATCAATTAAGAAGCCGTAGTCTCGAACAGAAATGGCGTCGTTCAAACGAATAGGCCATGTGAAATAGATCCGAGGTGGCACAGTTTTCGCCAGGTGCTACTCCAGACATAAATATCACAGATCAGACCAAATCATCGTACGCCCGGCGCAATGATGTTCTTAGAAACCTCGAGCAGAGCTCAGCACGAAATATACGCAATGCATTATGGTTGCAGAATGATATAACATATGTGTTAAGTATGGTTCGATAATAGATGATGTGATTCAAAAATAGATGATGGTTAATTGTTTAATAAGTCTGTGTTTAAATTTCCGTTAAACCTTTCATTATATCCATAGGTTATATATAAATAAACCCATCGTGTTGGATTTAGCATATACCAAAGGTTTGACAATACCACGATTGAGGCCTACGTAAATCAGTTGATTTGCGCGTGGTATGGGAGGAGTATCCTCAACGTGTATAAATCATATTATATGTATATGTCATATGCATGTCGATAAGTCATGAAAATGGTGATTACCATGTGTCGAAAGTTTGGTCTTATGGCATATTTTGTGGGGATATATATATATATATATATATATATATATATATATATATATATATATATATATATATATATATATATATATATATATATATATATATATATATATATATATATATCTGTGTGTGTGTGTGTGTGTGTGTGTGTGTGTGTGTGTGTGTGTGTCAACACCCAAGTATTGAATCTGGGGAAAGTCAATTTAACGTGAATATAAGGATTTTAACTTGATTCGATGCATAGGTTGGATTAACACAGTCTAGGATATAAACTGTGAATGTCAAAAAAAAAAAAAAAAAAATTGTATTATGGTAAGTGGTGATAGAGGTACATTACGGAGGAAGTCAAATAAGATCAAGGAGCCATAAAAGTAAGATCATAGAGCACTAACGATGAGATAGTGGAGGAAGTGGTGCATCTAATGCACACATGATGGAGAGAGTGGAAATTAAATGCAGATATCATGGATATCATGGAGAGACAATGTAGTGTTCATGGAGACTAGTGGCCACATGTGAAACGCAGTTATGAGGTGGGCCAGGGCTAAGGAAGACTCACAAAGCATAAAAGGAAGATGAAGGCAACAATAGAAGGCAGATTTTACAATTTGATTTTAGATCTGGATTAGACATGTGACATTTCTATGCACACTTTATTTTTTTAGCTAAGTCTGTAGTATTGTTTAGCACACAGGTGTTTCCGAGCGGAAATCCCATCCTTACCCATGGGGGACTTCGACTGCCTACTCTGGTAAGGTTTCTTTGAGTTGACATACATCATCAAGCATTGGTGCCACTTCAACCCCTCTCTACAGCACATTCAGTCTCAGAAATTACGTATTCCTCCTTGAGGGTTTGAGAGGAGGAGGTTGTTTCTAGAATTTCAGCTAGGAAACTGGTGGATGGCTCATCATTTCACCTTGTGCTTCAAGATCAGTCTTCCTTGAGCAACATATTCATATCTGGCATTCAGGCCATCAGTTTATACCTCCATGCAGCAGCAGTTCCCTTAGGAATTGCGCAGTCCAGTCCTGTAGATCTGAAGGAGGAAGGAATTTTCCAGTATTTCAGCTGGAAATCCTATGAGGGACCATTCCTTCACTTTGGGCATACTATTTCCATCATTCTTGAGCTACATTTCAGCATCCAGCATCAGGATTTAGCTATTGCCTCGTTGACAATGCATCTTCACTCAACGTTTGTGTATTCAACAGATGCATCTATTGGAGGAGGAAGGAGGAGCTAGATCTTGAGCTTATAGCTTAAGGATCTAGAGAAGGGACCAACCCTTCAAGAATTGAGCTGATGGTACAGTATTGTAGCCATCATATCTTCAGTTCATGCTTCAGATCTGCATATCCAACAGTTATATGTTGCAGGCCCTAAGAGGGTGATTTTCCAATATTGTCAAATCTAGAAATCCTTTTTGGATTATCCTGGGTATTCATCATAGAGCCCGGATCTGAAATCCTAGCATCATATGAGCTCTGGAACTAACAGATACACACTTTTATTTTTAGCCGGCAGTTGCAGTCCTGGCATTTTCAACATGGACAACGCAGTATTACCTCAGCAGTCCAACAATTACACAGTCCCTCTTATGGGAGGACCTCAAGGTCATTCTAGCCTACTTATTTGGCTTGACTATCTCATATTTTGAGCATTGTTGTACTTGTTTATCCACCTCCTAATAATAATATGGCTCAGCTATTCTATCTATTTTTATGTTGTATTTAGAATTGTTCTTCATTTCTACAGTTTTCAGCTATTGTGTTTTTGCATTACTGCATTCTCCCTTTTAGGATATTACAGTGGTATCAAAGCATGATCTTTGGCTCAACTTGTGGACACTTCATCTTATGACATCATAAGAAGAAGAAGCTAAAAGTAGAGATCTACAATGATAGAGGGTTCAAGTTTTGCCACACTTCTCTTTAGATCTATTCAAGATCTCTCCAAGGAGGTCAAACAAATGGAGAGAGAAAGGAAAAAAGAGACCTCAAATGAGGAAGGTCCAAGCACATCCTATCAGCAGCCAAATAAACTGACAATGCATAGAGCTCCACAACATTCTACTAGATCAACTTTCGTTGAGAAGGAAGGTGAATGGTATGAATATGGAGGAGACTTGAGGTATGAGACTCTAAGTAAATATCTATCAGAGTATAATCAGAGCCTAGAGCACTCAAGGAGAATCTCACTCTCCAACAATTTTTACAACTCAAAGAAGAAAGGAGATCCCATGGCAGCAATAGAAGAAAGAGGCATAGATTCTTCTTGCCTACATTTGATGGATCATCCATAAGCACAGTAAGGGCTTGGAGGAAGGAATTAGATGCATTATTTTAGCTATACCCAATAGCAGAAAGAGAGGTTGTTGAGATTGCAGCGCTGCACCTTGAGGATGAAGCAAAGGATTGGTGGTTTAGTCATTTGAAACATGCGGGAGTGACTTCTTATGCAGATTTCACTCAAAGACTGAAGAAGAAGTTTGGTAGAAGAAAACTGGAGATACTTCCCATAAAGACACTTTTCGTCATTGATGAGATAGTACATGAGGAGCCAAAAGAGGATGTCAGCATTATCACTCCGGAAGAGGAGCCCCTACCACCACCACCAGCTACAAAAGCACTTGCATCAGGAGAAGGAGCACTTGCATTTTTGCAAGATGGTCTTGAGCTCTTGAAATTGGGAGTCCCATGCATGATTCAGGAGATGCATGAGGAGGAGGAGGTAGATACCAGCACTGGTACAGTAAAAGAGGAGCAACCATCACTATTACCAGTAGTTGGAGAGGCCATTGCACCGGTTGGAGGAACTCTTGTAGCTGTGCAATATGTTCTCAAGATTCAGTTGATCCAAGTTTTGCAAACATTCCCATCCCATCTTATTTTAGTACCTCACCTTGAGATTTGTGGGTACATGCCATTAGATCAATTTCATAACCAAGGGTTAGAGCACCATGCTAATTTGGAGGATCAAGCTATCGCTGCATAGAGGAACCTTGACTTTCTCAAGGAGGATATGTATAGCCATCCTAGTTGTTCATTATTTAGCTACACATAACACTTTGTGTTGAACTGTGGAGTTTCGGAGGATGGGATGAGCCTAGTCCTAATTAGTACAATGTCGGGCTATGAGTAGCATTGTGTATGAGTAGATAAACAACATTGTGACTGATCAGAAGTGATGAGTTGAGGGCCCCATTATTGTTGGGGCTTTTCAAGAACAGCTTCAATCATGAAGCACTGGAGGGACAGATGATCCATGGTAGACATCTTATGATGGATAGCACTTTCCATTGTCAGGATGGAGTTTTCTTGATGAGCATCTCACAACTCAAAGAGAAATTTCTATCTACAACATGTATGGAACCTTATGGTTCTATTGGGCCATTGATGAGAGGATCTCATGGAGAGACCTCAAGGGAGGTGCAATTGAATATTTCATGGAGTGCAAAGATTTTTAGATGGAGGAGAATGGTATTCTACCTCAGGTGGATACCAAGTTGGAGCATAGCATGATTCATCATCCACAATGGGATGGATGGATGAGGATGATGAGTAAGGGGTTGAAAACCCACTTGCAGATCTATGACACAGGGAAGTAAGAAGCATGGCTGCGTTGGTTTCTTTTGGGTGAGTATGGTTACTACCCAACATCTCAAATTTGTATGATCCATGCCATGTATATTACTGATGTTATGCAGCAGTAGGAGGCATGGTTGCATTGGTTATTGTTGAGAGAGTTTGGTCATCACATGACATATCCTATGTCCATGTATGTGTTTTTGTTTGGGACATGGCATAACTCTCACATGATGTGGCAGGAAGGAGCCTAGTTGTATTGGGCTGATGTGACATTCTACATGTCAATCAGTATGTTGTTGCCCCATGACTTGCATCATCATGATGTAAGGTGGCAGCAAGAATCCTTCTTTCTTTGGTTACTCTTGGGAGAGTATGGGCTGACTTTCTCCCATACATTTCCTGATGATGATGGAGGATGGAAACGGGAGGTCTTACTGCGTTGGCTTCTGTTTGTAGAGTATGGTCATTATACTTGGTATGATGATGATGTGATGTGGCAGCAAGAGGAATTGTTGTGGTGGCTTCTCTTGAGAGAGTATGGTTCTCACACTTGGTTTGATGATGATTTGGCATGGCAACAGGAGGCTTTGTTGCGGTGGTTGTTGAAAAGTGTAACTAGGTCGGTCTTCATGTTAACTATGTAATTATGTATATATGTAAAGAAGATGTCAAAGATAATAAAATGTATTTTTGGTGTACTTTCTTCATGGGTTTCATGAGCAAGATTTTTATTATATAGATATAATTATTCTTGACGTCTACTAGGTTTGAGTCTTCTAGGCATACAAGTATAATTAAGTGTCATGTATATGAAGTGTCTAGTCTAGAAAATATGCTCCAAGACCTTGTCATAATATCATGCAGAAATGGCTCCTAAATAAGACTCGAAGCTACACTCTCAAACACTAGAATAAAAGTCCTCCATGTCGGCCTATGGACAGAAGTTAAAGTCGGCCTAAAACAAAGAACATGCCATTATATATAACCAGACCTGCGGTTCATTTGTGACACAAGATTTTTGCGGATTCCTTTGAAATTTTAGACAATTTTAGGTTAGATCTGCGGACTATTTTGGAAGGTGATAGTTGGACAACACTGAAAAGAAATTTTGGAAATCACTATAGGAAGACGGAACCATTAAGTAGACAAATCTGAAACAGAAGTGTGAAGACAAATCCTTGATAAAAGAGTGAAGTAAGTAACTTTAATTGGAGTGAAGTCGGAGGCATCTCATCGAAGGAATAAGGGTTCGGATATATGACTGTTTCGAGTCTACATTCCTCTTGCATATCTCAGAAAAGGGGTCGAGGGTATCTACAACATGAAGGAAGGCAACCTCAGTGCACACATAGTTCGTTCTTGAGCAGAAAGGAGTCATGTATATATCTCTGTCTTGGGTCAGCATGTATTGAGCATAACTCAGAAAGGATTTGAAGGTGACTGATGTAAGAAGGAAGGCTACTACAGCATGAATAAAGTTTGAATCTTAAACATTAGTAATTTCTAAATGGTGCTGAAAGTAGGCCGAGAAGAAGACACTAGGAGGCCAAGGATAAGATCAAAGAAAGAGCAGAAAATAAGAACACTACCTAAATCTAGGAACCGAGTTCTTCCTAGTACTGGTGTAAAGAAGTGCAGAAAGGATGGATCAGCTAGAGAAGCTGAGAAGAGTAGTGACAAAGGTCTTGGAAGAAAATCTAGGTTAAGGGTCTAACTCTGAGTCATGGTACTTGTCATTCGAAAATATATAAGAATTCCTTGCGGGTATTCCTCTCTAAGAGGGGGAGGTTTTTCCTTGGCTCTAGGAGCCTAACTTTCATGTCTTGTGTATTTTGATAATTGACTTGATGAAAGATTAACTAAGAGAAGACATAACTAACGCAAACAAGTTAAAAAGTAATTATCAAGAAGAGAATTTGTATTAACCTACACCCCTCCAACTTCTCAACATGGTATTAGAGCTAAGGTGTTGAACATAAGGGTTGCTTGTCAACAAAGACACTCAAAGAAGCAAAGATCAATGTTTGGGTTGGAAAGAAAAATCAGATTGCAAGGAAGAATATATAACTACTTTAAGTGAGATCTTCTACCTCATTCAAAAGATCAAATCATTCAAGAAAATAATCTTTGCCATCAAAGATTTGCACTCAAGACATTGTTTGAAGAGAATATCAACTTATGAAGATATTCTTTATAATCAAGGGTTCAAGTACAACAACATTGAAGAAATGAAACCCTTGAATTCTTTCTCAATCATCATCAAGGAAGCTGCAAGCAAATCCACTCAAGTAATTATTCATGACCCTATCTGTCAAGATGCCTTATTGTAAAGAAAGCAACAAGTTGGTTGGGTCGTCAAACTTTAGTGCATGGAAGAAGAGAGCAGACTTGAATTTAATTGAAGATGAAGTATGGAATATATCGAAGGATCTACTGTTCAACCCCAAAAATAAGATGCTCTAGCCCATGCCAAGTACATGAAGGGAGAAATTAGAGCCCAAAGGATTCTCATAGAATCCATCAAAGACCCTCTCATTCCCTATGTATCAAAACTAAAGACTGCAAAAAAAATATATGATAAATTGGTCGAGCTATTTTTTGAGAGTAATGCAAGAGAAGCAATCTCTCTGAGACAAGAACTATACAAAATGAAATTATCAAGGGAAGCAGGAATCAATCCATACTTTATGAGGATTTCTGAAATAAAAGATCAACTGCAGGAACTATGATAAGTGATGTCTGACACTAAGATGACTACAGTGGTGCTGAATTCTCTACCAGAGGAATGGGGAAACTTCACTTCTAGTCTATATGGGAATAAAGAAGCCACTCCATTCCATGATTTATGGTCTCTATGTAAAATAGAGGAAAAAAGACTAAAGGCCAAAGCTGATACAAGACCAAGTGAAGAGAATCATGCCTTTGCAGCCTCATACTGGAAGAAAGGTAGATTTGAAAATTTTGGCACTTAGAATAAAAGAAAGAATCTGGAAAACGTATGATGCTTTGGATGTAATGAAATTGGGAATTATAAAAGAGATTTTCCTAAATCTAGAAAGGACAAGACAAAAAAGGAAGAAGCCCGTGTCACTAATGAAAGAGAAGAACCTAATGCTAAAAGATCCAAGAAGAAGGAAGAAAGAGATCTCTATTATGATTGAGATCATCTTTCTCTTTAAGTGATCTCTGATTGATTGTAAAATTGTATAATATAAATCAATGTACATTAAGAATCATCTCAATAGAAGCATGAAAGAAGATATCAGTGAGACAACTTCTGGAAAATCTCTCTACTAAAGTAAAGCAGTCATCAGATCGAGGGTCATCATGGTGACATAATTCTAGGATGTGACAACATATTGATGAAGCAGGCCAAAAAAATGAAGCTCTTTATTTTAGAGAAATTGCTACAGGATGACTCAGGGAAATAGGTATGAGGTATGCAGACATATATGTTGATATTGGATGTTGTGAATTCATGTCATATGGTTGCAGGTAATAGACTTCCATATTAAGAATTATGATCTATGAAGAAGGATCTCTTAGTGCGCTAACAGATGAAATCAACATAATATGTCCTCATAGAATATGAGGTGGTTGTACATAAATAAGAAATTGGGAAAAATGTAACATCCTGGGAGTGAAGAATGTGCAGAGAGAAAGAGATCATGAAATTCAACCATGCCAAGAGGTAGTTATCATCCGGAGGCCAAGAATATGTGACTAGGAGATCCCCTGGGAAGATATGTAGACTCTAATAGAAGTCTGGTAAAGAAAAATACCCTTGGCAAAAAATATCATTAGGAGACATGTCAATCTGTATGAAGGATGTCGATGCATACAGGAAGATGTCATGGTGAAAGATCATCACTAAGGTAAATTTTGTTCTAAAAGTTTATATGAATATGTTTATCTGGATAAATTTGTGCAGGGCTGCTAATCATAAGAAAGGATGTATGAACCTTGGAGATGATTCAAAGGAAAGCAGAATGGCATAGCAGTGGACCAGATAAGGAAGTCTGATGAATCACTTTCTGATAGCTGACATGACTCGGGATGGAAGTGATGGATGATTTGTTCCCTATGAAGCTAAAATTTGAATATTCCTCAATATCAAAATCCATGACATCGAGGACAAGAATTCTTCATGAGCATTTGGGTGTCTCACCATTGTTGTTGGAGGTCCCTGGTTAAGAGGGATCCTAATGATAAGTTTCTTACTTGGAATAAACGTGGTAATTCCTAAAAATGATCTTAGGTACATTCCTTGTATAGGAATGAGTACATTCCCTTGTGGAATAGGTCCTCCCTAGTTGAGAGGGAGAGATATACACATTATTCTGGTCTTCACTTGGGAAGACAGAATGGAGGATTGGGTAATCATCTAGCATTCGATACTCTTTGGCAATGTATTAGGGCATTCAAGATAAGTGTAGTCAGGGACCAGTATTCTTTGAGGGCTAACTATCCAAGAGAAGAATAGTCCAAGAAGGTCATACTTTGGAAAAAATCGGGTGGAGAATGTACCTTGGAGAGACAATGACGATGGTTTCTATAAATCATGTGTCTCGTCAGCATTGTAGCCCATTGTCTCGTTGAGAGATGGGGTTTTTATTCAAGGCCTTGCACTAGGATAATGATGGGTGATATGATTTTATACAAATGTGATTACCAATCCAATTCTTCTCATGAGATTCTTCAGTTTGAAAGTAACCATGTACTTGTATGAATACCTCCCTAGTTAAGAGGGAGTGTTGAAAAGTGTAACTAGGTCAGTATTCATGTTGACTATGTAATTATGTATATATGTAAAGAAGATGTCAAAGATAATAAAATGTATTTTTGGTGTACTTACTTCATGGGTTTCATGAGCAAGATTTTTATTATGTAGATAGACTTCTTCTTGATGTCTACTAGGTTTGAGTCTTCTAGGCATACAAGTATAATTAAGTGTCATGTATATGAAGTGTCTAGTCTAGAAATTATGCTCCAAGACCTTGTCATAATATCATGAAGAAATGGCTCCTAAATAAGACTCGAAGCTACACTCTCAAACACTGGAATAAAAGTATTCCATGTCGGCCTATGGATAGAAGTTAATGTCAGCCTACATGATGGTTAATGGTCGGCATAAAATAGAGAACATGTCACTATATATAACCATACCTACGGTTCATTTGTGACACAATATTTTTGCGAATTCCCTTGAAATTACAGACAAGTTTAGGTTAGAATTGCAGACTATTTTGGAAGGTGATTATTGGACAACACTGAAAAACAATTGTGGAAATCACTGCAAGAAGAATGAAACATTAAGTGGACAAATCTGAAACAGAAGTGCGAAGACAAATCTGTGATAAAAGAGCGAAGTAAGTAATTGTACTTCGAGCGAAGTGGGAGGCATCTCATCGAAGGAATAATGGTTCAGATATATCATTGTTTTGAGTCTACATTCCTCTCGCATATCTCAGAAAAGGGGCCAAGGGTATCTACAGCATGAAGGAAGGCAACCTCAGTGAACACACAGTTCAGTCTTGAGCATAAAGTAGTCATGTATATCTTTGTCTTGGATCAGCATGTATCGAGCATAACTCAGAAGGGAGATGAAGGTGACTGTTGTAAGAAGGAAGGATACTACAACATGAATAAAGGTTTGATATCGGACATTAGTAATATCTAAAGGGTGCTAAAGGTAGGCTGAGAAGAAGACACTAGGAGGCCAAGGATAAGATCAAAGAAAGAGCAGAAAAGAAGGACACTACCTAAATCTAGGAACTGAGTCCTTCCTAGTACTGGTGTAGAGAAGTGCAGAAAGGAGGGATCAGCTAGAGAAGCTGATAAGAGAAGTGACAAAGGTCTTGGAAGCAAATCTAGGTTAAAGTTCTAAGTCTGAGTCATGGTACTTGTCATTCAAAATTCTATAAGAAGAATTCTTTGTGGGTTTTCCTCTCGAAGAGGGAGAGGTTTTTCCCTGGCTCTAAGAGCCTAACTTTCGTGTCTTGTGCATTTTGATAATTTACTTGATGAAATATTAACTAAGGGAAGACATAATTAACGCAAACAAGTTGAGAAGTAATTATCAAGAAGAGAATTTGTATTAACCTGCAGCCCTCCAAATTCTCAACAGTGGTTGCTATTGGGAGAGTATGCTTTGACATTGTACATGTTCATCCATATGTCTCTACTTCTTATTTTGCACAATGTTGGGATGATTCTTGGAGCCAACAAGGCCAACAGGGCCAAGGATGGAAGCATGTAGCATCACAATCTACTTCATGTAGAATGGAATGGAGAGATAGTTTATGAGTTGGGACTTTCCACTTTGGGAAGAGATCACTTCACTTTATGTATCTCATCCATAGAGGAGGATCTTGGACATCATATGGTTGCCACTTGGAGACTCATTAATGAGAAGAGGCATCTAAATTTTCAGTTGGAGGTCATTCTAGACATTCTAGAGAGGCAACTATGGAGCTAGGCATGCATAACACATTGGAGAAAATGGGGAGACCTTCCATATGATGATTCCATTTGGAGGGAGATGGATTGTTGTAACATCCACTTTTTCAATTGCTTGAGGACAAGCGACATTTTTGCGGGGAGGAATGTAATATTCCCAATTTTCCATCAGTTAATTGGAATATTAGAGTTTTTACTTTTTATAATTAATTAAGTAAATAAGAGGGTGGAGGGACCCATAAACCCCATAGATGAATAAAATCCACTCTTGATGTGTGTATGTGGTTTATTTAGATATAGATCAACATTATGGAGTAGTGGAGCAGCTTCTTAATGAAGGAAGTGTGGAGATCATGGATAATTAATGAGAATATCATGGAGATAGTGGAGCAAGTCAAATAAGATCATGGAGCAACAGAAGTAAGATCATAGAGAAATAATGATGAAATATTGGAGGAAGTGGTGCATCTAATGCACACATGAAAGAGAGAGTGGAAATTAAATGCATAGATCATGAAGAGACAGTGCAGTCTTCATGGAGGCTAGTGGCCACATGTGAAGCACAGTTATGAGGTGGGCCAAGGCTAAGGAAGGCTCACAAAGCATAAAAGGAAGATTAATACATCAATAGAAGGAAAAATTTAGAATTTGATTTTAGATCTGGATTTTTCATGTGAAATTTCTATGCACGCTTCAACTATTTATCTAACTTTGCAGTGTTGTTTATCACACGAGTGTTTCCGAGCAGAAATCCCACCCTTACCCCTGGGGGACTTCGACTTCCTATTCTGGGAAGGTTTATTTGAGCTTCCATACATCATCAGGGATTGGTGCCACATTCAGCCCCTCTCTACAACACATTCAGTCTCAGGAATTACGCATTTCTGCTTGAGGGTTTGAGAGGAGGAAGTTGTTTCTAGCATTTCATCTAGGAAACCGGTGGAGGACTCATCCTTTCACCTTGTGCTTCAAGATCATTTTTCCTTGAGAAGCATATTCATATCTGGCATTCAAGCCATTAGTTTATACCTCCATGCAGTAGCAGTTCCCTCAGGAATTGCATAGTCCAGTCCTGTAGATTTGAAGGAGGAAGGAAGTTTCTAGTATTTCAGCTAAAAACCTATGAGGGACCATCCCTTCACTTTGGGCATACTAATTCCTTCATTCTTGAGCTACATTGCAGCATCCAGCATCAGGCTTTAGCTATTTCCTCCTTGACAGTGCAACTTTACTCAGCTTTTGTGTATTCAATAATTGAATCTACTAGAAGAGGAGCTATATCTTGAGCTTCTAACTTAAGGATCTAGAGGAGGGATCAACCATTCAAGCATTGAGCTGATGGTACATTATTGAATCCATAATACATTCAGTTCATGCTTCAGATCTACATACCCAACAATTATATTTTGCAGGCCCTAAGAGGGTGATTTTCCAAGATTGTCAGATCTGGAAATCCTTTCTGGGTTATCTTGGGTATTGATCATAGAGCCCGGATATGAAATTCCAGCATCATCTGAGCTCCAGAACTGCCAAATATAGACTTTTATTTTCTTCCAGTAGTTGTAGTCCCGACATTTGCAGCAGGGACAACACAATATTACCTTGAGTAGTCCAACAGTTATGCAATCCCTCTTGTGGGAGGACCGCAGGGTCATTCTATCCTACTTGTTTGGCTTGAGTGTCTCATATTTTGTGCACTGTTGTACTTGTGTATCCACCTCCTAATAGTAATATGGCTCAGCTATTTTGTCTATTTTTATGGTGTATTTAGATTTATTGTTCATTGTTGCAGTTTCCATCTATTATGTTTTTGTATTTCTATCTTCCCCCTTTTGGGATATTAAAAATGACCTGTTTCATTTCATTTAGTCTCATTGATCTTTAGAATATGATCCTGGTTTGTAAGCTCTTTAACTTGATTTATTTAAATGATCGTTGTAATGGAAGGCTAGGGAACACATTGGACCTTGTGCCCGATTGCAGATAGTCTGCATTTTGGGTTTGGTCTGCCTATATAGGGTCCTAACCCTCCAGAGGGCTACATTGGCACATGTAGGGTGTGTGTAGAGAGCCATGGGCCTCCACAACAGTAAACAACATTCCATGGATCCCAAGAGATGTTCATAGATTTCTCGAGATTCACCTATTGGATGACGGAGATGCACTTGGTTCACCATGCCCAACCGGCCCCACAGTTGTACCATGCAATTGGAAGATGACCCAAGACTTATATGCTGATGTGGTGGGAACCCACTTAATTGTCCTAGTTTTTTATGATTTTCCATAATTTTTCAGTTGGTTAGGATTCTCATTATTACCTCATAGAAATTTCTTCATATCTGCTATTAGAAAGAATATTCTTGAAACTACCCCTGATTTGGTTCATAAATAGTTTAAGTTCCCAGGGAAAGAAAAATACAAGCCCTTCAGTGATGACACTCTTACCCTCACCTATAAATACCTCCAACAACTTGACAAAGAAAAATTGTTTAAGTAAATTCTTCCATCAGGAACTCCAATTCTAAATCCAGCACCCTCATATCCAATAACCATGTTCTTTGAAGTTTCTCAATAATTTTTGGTTGTCATTTCTTTTCTCCTGGGAGAATATGATGTAGGGATGGTGCATGAACATACCCTGGGATTTCTTACTCCAAAGCTCCAACCTAATACAATTTTAGACATTCTTGCCTATATAGCCTGGGAAATAAATTCTTAGTTTCAAAATTTCCCAAACACCAGCTATTTCAAGTATCCCTCATATCTAATCCATTTATTCTTGTATGCACATTCAGAAACATTTAATGATATTAATTTGCAAATGAGGGGTCGTGAAAACCAGATAAATTCAGTTGTGGATTGGACTCATATCATCATTAGAAATAAAATACTCAAGGTTTTCCACATTATTTGTCCTCTTTCATGTTTGTGGTATTTTGTATTCTAAAAAATCAACCAACACCAAGGATGTTTCCTCAAGCAAAATAGATCCTACAGCTCAACTTTGACACCCAGGTAGGAGATTGGTGAATACCACATGAAAATAAGGTTGTATGGTGCAAAGGTAGAACCATATCGTTTGCCACCATTTTCACCTATGAGGATTTTTTCTCTAGAGTTTATAGTAAGGCAAAGTATAAATGTAGATCTAATCCATTTTGATCCCAGGTGCAAGGGATATAATATTAAGTTGGAAAACATTGTTGGGCCTTTCATTATAAATACCAAGAGAGCTCTTGCTTTGGTGGAAAAAATGATGAAGGAATTTTGATCCGGGTAATAAAAAATATGCTAAAAAATGAAAGTGCTCAAAATCTCCCAAAATTGGTGCCAAATTGTAGATCTTTTCTTCTTGATTCAAACCACGCTTGAATCGCCTCAATAAAAAACAATATGAGGAAGTTATCGTGTACTGATTTTTTTGGCAAATAGCTAAAAAATCAACTTGCACGATTTAATTTACAGTGTATGGATGTCATGTCGTAGTCCATACGATGACATCATGTTGATGTCATCAGTTGAATAGGAAATAAGAGAGCCAATCAAGAATCGACACATGGTACACGATGATTGGATTTAAGGTACATGAGTTGGGCCAATCTCAAGCCACCACCCGGGCCAATAAGAGGACACCACGTGGCCCAATGAGAGGCCCCGATGTGGCCCTGGGATTGGCATCAAATTGGTTGACTAACCGACAAGCCTCCGTGGGGTTTGACCCTATGACCTCCCAAACGCGCAACGAACGCCCTACCAATTGGGCTACAAGTGGTTCTTGTAATGTATAACGTGTAGATTATATTTAATACTGAACGACGTCGTAGTTGGCAGGAAAGGCGGGTTGGCGGGCACGCTCAACCGACTTGGCCCATGGATTTTAGAAAGACCACAAAACCAATGATAGAGAAGGATTCAGAGGGCTCATGGCATGTGGCACCTTCGTCGCGCCCTAGGCCTATTTATATGCATGCCATGAGACCGGGATTAGGTCCAAGGAGGGTATGTTTCCTATGGCCCACACCCCTTGGTCATATGTGGCTCCACATGACCACCACCGTGGGAGGCAGAAGGGGCTTCGACCTTTAAAAAAATGTTTAATATTTATTGCAAAACCCCAAGCCCCGCGAGGATCATGGACTGAACCAGAGATCTCCGAGCTACTAACATAGTGCCATACCAATACACCAAGATCCATTTTGTTTCCAGTTTTTGTCGAGGAAAAATTTTTGTAGAGCAGTTAATAGACAACTTCGGAAAAAGAGGCCTAATTTGGTCATTTTTTAATCCTTTTTGCGCCCAAGAAGCGCCTAATCATGGGTTTTTGTGCATTCTAGATGCAATGGCAGTGTTATTTTTTAAATTGAGACTTGTATGTTGATGTATTTGAGAATTTGAGCATATAATTAAAAAATGGCACCATTGGAAGCTAGACCCGGAGACGTAGCCCAGGAGGGGTGAACTCTGTCATCAATTTGTTTTTATTTTTATTTTTCATGTTGTCCATTTTAAATATTAAAAAGCTGTAAAATTTACTTTAGTTTGTGTGCTTTTGCAATCAAAATCCATTTCCTAAAAGACATAAACTAGCTTGCAAATCATTGTATGAAACCTTCATTTTTAATTTTAGATCCAATTTGGTTTTGAAAAAGGAGAAAAATGGCAGTATGACCCTCATCATGCGATTTCCAATAGTAGGGTTGAGGCTAGTTCTGCACCCTATGTTCATGAAAGTAATCCATAGCTTGAGAAAATGGAAAAATAGGAAATATGGTTTAACAACCAATTTTCTCAAACATCTCAAAATATGAGTGTTGAGACTCCTATAGGCAAAGAAAAATATCTCAAGAGAACAACTTCAAAACATGGAGATGTTGAGATGGAAGATGTGCATCAAAATAAGAAGGTCAAAGTTGAAGCAGAAGAAGAAGAAGATTTGGTGCAAATTAATATGATAGAAGTACCCTCAGAGCAACATGGCTATGAAATACTGCTTGAAAATCCAGAATGGTCAACTCCCTCTTCCACTTCTATAGAGCTTACAACACGTCAAATCGGAAAAGCTCCCTCCTAGATAAAAGTTTTGCATCAAAACTGTCAACAAATTGAGGAAAGGAATAGTAAAATGAGAGCTAAGATAACAACACAATTGGAAACAAAATAAACCTCATTTTATGAGACTAGGTTGCTTTTAGCAATGGATCTGGAAAGAAATTAACTAAAGTTATCTCTCCTGCAGGACTAGGTTTTAAAGCCATGAACCTAACGGTCAAGAGGTTTTAAAGCCATGAACCTAACGGTCAAGATCAATGATATTTCTTTCTTTGACAAAATCAATTTGCATAGGAAGGTAGGTGAAATGATTTATAATGACTTATGTAAGAATGTCTTGACAATGACTAAAGTTGAAAAGTTACTTGAAAAGACAACAGAATTATTGAGATAGGAGAAGGAAAATTCAAGGGCCAAACAAGGTTGATTGTAAAGTTGGGGGTTGATCCAAAGGAGAGAGAAGCAATTAAAGTACTCCTAAAAAAAAATGAATGTGAAATGCAGTCATTAAGGAAAAAACTAAAGATGCCCACATGTGAGCGTACTCAAACAATTGAACTTGCTCAAATTGAAAAAGAAAAAGAGTAACTGCAACAATACTTGATTAACAAAAATGGAGAAATTTATTGTCTTACTTGGGAAAGTATAAAGTTTAGAGCCATTTTTATAATTTCCATTAATATTATGTTTTTTTAAATAATAAAAAGCATTCACCCATTTTTTATTTACTCATTTTTCGTTTTTTCTTTAAAAAATATATATGTAATTTTGACAAATATAATTATTAAAACATATTTAACACAATAATAATAAATAAATAAAACTTGCACAATTCATTAAAAAATACAGTCTAGCTAATTAAAAAAAATTGTCATTTTCACCAAATTTCAATAATATAATTTTTAATAAAATTATAAACTTTTATCATTAAAAATACATTATTAAATATATAAATAAATTCAACATTAAATAAAAGAAAATAAAAAACAATAAATAATCTAAACATTAAAAAACTAATTGTCTTTAATGTAACTTTTTGAATAATTTTCAGATTTATTTTTCCTATTTAATTTATTTAAAATTTAGTTGGAATTCATTAAAATCACAAATTTGATGGGTAAATTCTGCACAATCAAAATGTCACATTCTTACCAAAAAAATTCACAAATAACTCAAAAAAATCACATTAAAAACAATTCCATAAAAAAAATATGCTTTAAAACATATTTTAAAGCTCAAACACAATAACAAAAACATTCAAAATATCAACCACATTCCCCCAAACTATTTAGCAATTTAATTTGCTAAACACTTCGAGTGAGCTTGAACGTCATTCTTGATGATGGTGGGTCGAACGAGAGAACTGTAATAAGCTTTAATACATCAGCAAACTATAATAGCTTTAATACATCAAACACGTCTTTTCTGTCTAGGGTTTGGTAGTCAATGTGATGACTACAAATTGAAAACGTACGACTGAATAGTAGAGACATGAAGTAAAATTACAGGTTTCCTAATCTGCCACAGAGACTTAAATGGCATGTTCTACAACCAAATGACATGTTGGAGAGCCATGAGAGGGAACGTTCGTAAACATTAGCGGGAGATATTTGTCAGGCGTTTTCCTCCACCACATCCTTTCATAACATGTTGCCGCAGCCCGTGCATATGAATATTTCCAAGATAATTTCTCCACTCGATCTTCTTAACATCAAATCCGAAATTCTCTTTTTCCTCTTCAGAAAGCTCCTGGAAAAACTTCTCCAAATTTGAGGTATCAAATCTGGAAAAATAAAAGCTGGTTAATTCCATTCAAAGAAGATAAAATAATTGACTTTGTTTCTACTTCTAACTATAAGATTTTAAAATATACAATAAAGTTAATTTTAGTTAAAGAGTATTAGTGTTTAGTATACTCAAAACTGAATACATTATTGAATGTGTGACATATACTGTCTAATATCTCCAAATGGATTGTGCAATTTAAAGTTATTTGTTTAACGAGCAAATTTTATATATATATACATATTCATTAGTGGATGGATTGAATGTGTGACATATACTGTCTAATATTCCCAAATCGATTGTGCAATTTAAGCAAATTATATATATATATATATATATATATATATATGTTCATTAGTGGATGGAATAGTGTATACCATTAAATTTATTTAACCAAACACTGTCTTACTCACTAATAGGTGAAGCAGTATATATTACCTTTATTTGATGGGTGGCATATACTGCGCTGCTCATTAATAGGTGAAACAGTATATATCAACATTATCCGATGAGTGGCATATACAACACTACCCAAGTAAAGCAGTATATACCACTCTTATTAGATGGGTAGATGGGTGGCATAATCTGCCTTATGTATTAATAAGTGAAGTAGTATATATCACCCTTATCGATGGGTGGCATATACTGCCCTGCCCATTAATAAGTAAAGCAGTATATACCACCCTTATTGGATAAGTAGCATATACTACACTACCCAGTGTATATCACCTTTCCCATTTAACTAAATAAATTAAAATATGAGATGAGTGACATATACTGCCATACTAATAAATATATATCATCCTTATTCAATAGATAAATTCAATGGATGGATGGGTTGCATATACTGCCCTACCCATTAATAAGTAAAACAGTATATACCACCCTTATCCACTTGGTGGCATATACTACACTACCCATTAATAAGTGAAGCAGTGTATCTTTCCAATTTAACTAAATAAATTAAAATATGGAATAGGTGACCTTATATTGCCATACCATTAATAAACTTATAGCTACATATATATTGTTTGCCTTTGCTTAACGGGGTAGCTAATACATTTTTGACAACTCACCTTGCTTTGTAGAAAAAATATGGCTCGTAGATCCCGACCATGTATTTCAATTGGTCAAGTGATCTCAGTGAAATACTTTTCTGCCTTGGCGACATATTTTCAGCAGCGTCCAATGCTTGACCACAGAAGTGCTCCATTGATGGAAGGCAGTTCATTTCTTTCAGCAACGTTATTGGTTTTCCGTTCTTATCAAAGAAGGGATTGCATCTGAAATGCTCAAATATTATGTTCATGATGTCTTGGAATCTTATAGGATTTGCCATGGAAGAAGCAGCGTGATACACTTTTAGGCCAGGCTTTCCAGCATGTTTAGCTATGGCTGCCAAAGTTGCATTCACAACCATGTCTACAGGCACCTGCAATTTCAATCCAAGCATTAAGATATTTAGGAAAGATGATCACCTCAAAATACCAAATATTTTTTTCACTTTGTGCTATAATTACTAACCACATCGAGCAGATTATCTGGATCGGCCAAGCAGCAAGATAGTTGACCTTTTCCAAAGTGGGTGAAGATTGGATCAAGCATTCTGCAATCAGATTTTCAATTTTCAACTCTTGTTATACAATACCGATAACTGATGAGAATCCATAAATTATTTTACTTACCGATGGCCTTCTATCCATCCAGGGAAAGGTTGACTGTATGAACTTTCAATAACACTGGGACGAACAATAACTACAGGCAAATCATCCCTCCCACTATCCATTAACATCTCAGCCATTGCCTTCGTGAAAGAATAAGTATCCTGCCATCCGTTTGCTCTTGCCCTGGATAATTTAATTTTCAAGCACTTCAGATGTTATAGCAATAAAGTTTAACCTTATAATAGAGATTACTGCAAAGCTGTGTGCCAAGAAAACAAAATGATATTTCAGGGCCAAAATGCAGCATTAATAGGAATTTAATGGCACCTTTCAATGCCCAAATCTTTCATCTTTTGAGCAATTTTCTTTTGAGAATCTAGTCCCTTGTTCACCTTGCTGTTTGGAAAATTCGATAACTCAGTCTCAAACCTTTCGAGAGCTTTCTTTGCTAAATTAAATTCAGCTTGGATGTTCAAAGTTGGAGCAGATTCTGATTTCTCTTTAGCTATACTGTACCCCATCTGTAAAGGATTCTCTAGTGCTTGACCTTGTCTTTGCCCGTTTACATATGCTGGAGTGAGAAAACCTTAGATTCAGTGAATTAAAAGTAAATAATAAAAACTATAAGTGAAGGAAACCAAGCAGAACTCTATTACACACTTCAGCAGAAATGTTAGCAGAGCAAGGATGTGATAATGGTTACCCGTAGACAGGTGCATAAAAAGTTGGACTTTCTTGCAGCGTTTACCAAATTCCAAAAGACGATAAACTCCTTTTGTGTTGGTTTCCAGAGCTACGTCATACCTGTAACATAGGATAATTATTCCAAGTGATATTTATATTTGGCAAGTAGCTAATAATAATATTACTAATTTTAACGGTTAGTTTTAACAGTTATCATTCGGTAATGAGGTATCTTTACTATTTATTTAATAAGATTGATTTGTTTTTTCACCTTGTTCTGGATAAACCACATTAGATAGTTCCAAAAGTGATTTATTTTTTCACCTTGTTCTGTTCTGAGGATAAACCATATTATATAGTTCCAAAAGTCGACCAAATCCTAATGATGTGATTAATCTTAAAGACATTTATTTACATTATGGATCATAAAAGTCTTAAATCTAACAATATTACATTTCTAATTTGGTTATATATTTTAGAATACTTTTTTGGCGGCCAAAAATGATAGAATCTGGTTTTTATATTTTTTTTATATATTTTTTTTTAATTTGATAGTAGGAATGCTTGAATCTTGTTTTTTATAGTAAAAATAGATTCAGCCCCATCAAAAATCTCTAAATACCCAAAATTTTGAAGATAGATAACTTTAACTATAATTTCCAAAAATTTATCAAAATCCATTAAAACCTCCTTAAACTACTTTTTTTTTTCTTTACAAAATTTGATACATCTAAATACAGTCAATTTCATCTTTACAATTTAATTTTAATCTCTTTCTTTTTCCTGTAATTAAACAAATTGATAACTAAACTAATCACATGTCTTTCATATTTCCTAAATATTCTAAAATCTACCATTAAAATAACTACACAATAGCATCATTTCATTTTTACAATTTGATTGGGATCTCTTTCTTTTCTATAATTAAAAGAAATTGATAACAAAGCTAGTCACTAGATGTATTTCTACTATTATAATTTTACTGAAAGTTTAAATTAACAACCTATTATATTTATACTAAAAATTTAAATGAATGACTTTTTATATTATGATTATATTAAAAAAATTTAAATTAATGATTTTTTATATAAATAAGACACCTTATCCCTATAACTAACTGATATATATATTCAATTTATTTAAAATTATTTTTTAAAGATTATTAAATTTTATATTTTAATTTATCAAATTAAAATTATTGATATCCAGAATTTACCATTCATAAAATAATTTCTTCCAATAAACATAACAATATTATATATTTCAAATTTATTAATAAATAGTTTTCTTAACATATATAATATATAGGCCGTTTCAGACTGCAAAAAACTATATATAGGACACCATTCACAAATCATGGCATGATGTCTACGTTTTCTAATACATAAATTCTCCAATATATCAACATCAAAGTATTTAAAGACAGACACGCAAAAACCTTTCATCAAATGTTGTATTGGCTGCTGAACTGACAATGATGTGGACTTCCTTTATAAGCACATTGGCCATCTCCTCTTCTATTCCAAGATTATGTTGAGTCATATCACCAGCTACAGGAACCAGTTTTGTCAACATGAATTTATGGAATTCATGACCATATTTTTCACGTAAAATCTTGAACAATTCGGTGTCAAAAACCTGAAAAAACAGAACTATGGTAAGAAACAGATCACAATACTCGTACAATATTTTGATAAGAAAATTACTCATCGGCATAGTTCATTTTGGTAACAAAGTTACTATCCAGTTAAATTATTGATAGAGTTCGGTCATTAAAAATTATAAGTTATGTAACGAAATTGTGCAATTTTATAAATTTTAAAGATCGTTTAACTATGATTTTAACAATCTACATTTGTATTTTCAATAATTAAAAAAACCAAAACTTATTAATATTATCGAGGAAGTAAATTTCTACTCTTACATTAATAATCTAATCCTCAATCATTTTACACTTCCAAATAATTAAAATATAAAATAAAGTAACCTAATTTCTAATAATCATACACTTTTCAATATAAAATAAAGTAACTTAATTATTAATAATCATAAAATTAAAATAAAGTATACATTGAAATGTATAATAATTTAATTTTAATTTAATTTAATGTTGAGAAAGGTTAGTTACAAGAGTTATTATTGATTGATTAAGTTTTTTTAATTTGAATTAATAGTTAAAATTTTTCATAATTTAGGTTAACGTTGTAGTTGGAAGATGCATATTATTAAAGATCAAGTTACAAAGTGTATTATTAATTTCAAAATAGAGTTTTCAAATAACTTAAATTGATAATTAATTAAAGTTTTTTTGTTTGTTAAGTTGTGTGAGTCTTGAGATGAGTTCACCCTTAAACTTTTGTTTGTTAAATTGCGTGTCTTGAGATTACTATATGCTTAATCTCTGGCTTGAGAAATTGTGACTTAGAAGCATCTAAACTGTCAAGATCACTCATGATTGAACCCAACACTAGTCTCTAACATGGCTAGATCTTTACAATTAACATGGCTAAATTTTTACAAATAAACTTTTACTTCACAGAATGCCTTAACAATACATCCCATGAGTATCTATTCTATGCCCCATGGACTATAATTACTTAAATTTATAATTAAATTTTTCAACTACAAAATTTATAATTAAGTTTATGATTAAACCTTCACATAACTTAAATTTATGATCAAATTCCAAATAATTGATAACGTTTATCCAATCTTTGTTATTCAACCTATCAAAGTATTAGCAATTAAAGAAATATTAACAAATCAATTATTACTATAAAGTTATTTATAATATTTTGTTAATTTTCTTACCACTTTAAATATTCAAATTCTTTTAATATATATATATATATATATATAATTTTAAAATCTTCAAAACATATATATATATAATAATGTAATGTAGCATTTATTAGAAGATATATTAGCATTTATTAGAAGATATATAGCTTTCCTAAAATGTAATATAGCATTCATTAAAAGATATATAGCTTTTCATTTAAGATTGAAGCTCACCCACCTCAACACCTGAAGTCCACTTAAATGAAAAAATAAAACATATTCTATATCAATGTCTCACTCTAGATCATTGTTCCCTAGTACTAGATCACCTTTTCAATTAATACATTCTATGGTCTAAGGACTTAGACCTCCTGTATACATTGTCTAGATCAATAACTGTACAGCTAATAATAAGACAAGTAAAGTATGAGATGAGAAAATAAGCTCTGGTTAATCTTACTCCATACCTTTATTTTATAATTCAATTGGTTTTATTGCTAAGGACATTTTAAGTACCTTATCAAGTTCTCAAATCTAGGTATAATTCAATTGGTTTTATTGCTAAGGACATCTTAAGTACATTATCAAGTTCACAAATCTACTGCTTAATTTAAAAGTTAAGACCTCTTTGTCTACATTATCTAGATAAATAATTGTACAACTAATAATAAGTACGAGCAAAAGAATGTATCGCATCCGAAAAATCGCCTATGGTTAATCTCAAACATACTCCACTTAACTCCACCAACAGAGAACACGTTGTCTGTGATGTTACGCTCTCTCTCTCAACTAGAGTTATTTCTCTCGAAACAACCGGAGTAAAATTCCTCGGGAAACCAACCTGTGTTGATTTCCCTTAATTAATGGAAAAATCCAATCGCAAAGAATTTCCAATTATCATAATCAACTCAGCTCATTAATTTCATATTATGACACATTCCTGAGTTATATTATGACACATTCTTTGATTTCGGTAGAACATTATGGAAGGATTCACCTCCTCCTTCCACTATCCGTGAATTCGTATCTCAAATTCTATGTGAAAGAGAAAGCGACGAACTATTTTACAAAAAGAAATGTGTTGGTGGTAAAAAATGCGATGATTGTGGAAATTTGACTAAATTTCAAAACAAATATTGTATTGATATAAATGATCAATCATTGTCCAACATGAAAGTGAAATGGAAGAGATATGAATATACCAGTACATCGATTCAAGGTGCAGATAGTGTTAAAAGAATCGAATTACGAGAAGACGAAATTTTTCTAATAGACTTTTTGAGAAAGTTTGAAGCATAAATTTACAAATACACCATGCATTCCCATAGAGCTCGATGGCAAGACTTGCAATTCAAAAAATCTCGTGAAGTTTTTCCACCAGGAACCATTTTGTCAGTGATTGATTTTGCAAAAAACTACACATTTGCTCCACAAAAAGAAATTCAGAGTGAATACTATCACTCTGACCAAGTCTCCATGCTCGTCCATATTCTATATAGACATGCTGAACAAAATGTCGATCATATAGAAAGCACAAGTGAAAATCGACATATCATTAAAGAATATCATTTTTATATCAGTGACGATCGTACACATGATACATGTTTTGTACAACATTGTTTTGAAAGAATTTATGATTCATTGAAAAATCGTGGAATAACATTCAATGAACATTGGATATGGTCAGACGGATGCGCAGGTCAATTCAAATTTGCACGATCATTTTTTTGGTTGTGTTGTCTTCATAAGAAAACCTGCATTAAACATTGTTGGAATTTCTTTGAGACTGGCCATGGAAAAGGAGAACATGACGGTGCAGGAGCATGCATAAAACGAGTACTTCGAAGATATCAAATGAACCACTTTGCACGCTGACTTGCGAACGCTGAAGAAGTTGTTCAATGGTGCAAAAATGCTCTAAGCCATGAAATTAACCCATCACGAGAAGTGCAAAGGTACATTCAATTTAATTTATATTGGTAATCTAATTTTAAACATTGTACATTTATCATGCAATGATTATTTTTAATTGTATTTTGATATCATATTTACAAATTCTTTTCTAATTTTCCATATAAAGGTTTTTCTGGCATATTGGAATCGGAGACGTAAATAGATAAATTGGAAATGAAGTTGGAACAATAAAAGGGACTCGAAAATTGCATTCAATTCAAACAAAATTGTCCACAAATGTGTTTGCATTGGATAAAAGAAAATATTCTTGTTTTTGTGATGTTTGCATTGACAACACAAAATCCAATGACGTCTGTGAAAACAAAATGTATGTGAACGATTGGAAACATACAGAGCTAAATACAAAGGGAAAAATGTCTGTTGCAATGTTTGAAGAAATGGAATCAGATGAAACTACAATATCATCCGATGGTGATCGAGTTTCCGATCTTGTTAGAGAAGGTAACATTTGAATTACTTTTTAATGATTTAAAAATCTACAAATAAATTTAAATATGCATAATTAAATGTTAAATTTATTTTATTGTGCAGGAGATGTTTTTGCTGTAATTGCACCTATTGACAACGATGAAAATGTGAAGTATTATTTGATGCGTTGCACTGAACAAAAAATGAAATTATTACAAGACTATAATGATCACGGATTTCAATATGACAAAGGGTCTATTATACTGAAAGGTTATTTTTTCAAACAAACTCGTCAAAGTGGAGACTTTGTTTACTTCGAAGACTATGAACCTGATTCCATAAGTTGTCAATATAGTCACTTGGTGTGTGCAGCACGTATAAAGTTGATAGAAGTTCAATCAAAGAAAAAATCAAAAATTAAGAAATGGAAAATGTCAAAATCCGATCATGAACGGATTATTGAGGATGGAATTCCATTAGAATTTTTTTGAGTGAAGTGTCCAACAATTTTTTATCTTTGGATTAAATATGTTTTAGACCTTTCAGTACTCAACTAAAAATTGAGCTTCTTATGTTATTTGTGGTTTGCAAATGTTACAAATTGTTTGGGTACAAGCACGTGCTCTAGTATCAACTGAAAGTAGTTTTTCTATACCTGTGCATTGATTAAAAATGTTAAATATGTATTGGATATATATATATATATATATTCTAGAATGAAATTAATTGTTCTTGTATATTAATTGTTCTTGTATATGTTCTCCGACCATATGGTACAAATTATTTCACTTTATTTTGTAAAGTCAGATTCGGTCCCCATATGGCCTAGCCTCCAAGGGACGAGATAACAAGTGGTTGTCCCCACTCGCCCGAATCTCGGCTTTTAAGTACAATTTTACTGTTTATGTCAAGCATCTTACATGATGTCCTAGCCAAAGATAGATTCTCTTTGTTTCAAGTTTCCAGTAAAAGTTGTCACCGAATGACCTGCTTGAACTCTTGTAGTAAACACCATACCTCATCTCTCTTGCTCTCCAATATTATTAGGTTTAATTATTATAACACAAAAATCGTTCTACATTGTCAATAATTTTTTGCGCTTACACTAAAATCAATGAACACTTTTAATCCAATGTCTTTACAAGTAATGTACCATCAATAATGTTTTCTCAATTTCTTCAATGTCTTTACAAGTAATTCTTCCTCAATTTTCCACTTCCAACTTCCTATTCTCGAAATTTCTCGAAATTCATTAGCAGCTAATATTATCAATAGCCACACCACTATACATATAATTATTATATACACTACTACATTAATGAACTTTACGTTGTTTGTTATTGTAAAGTCCAATAACAAACAATGTTAATTGAGTTTAGTAGTGTATATAACAATTTCTTTGACTTCCAGGTGTTGTGACTATTAGTAGAATTAACTACCAAAATGAATTTCCAAAATAAAATGTTGGAAGAGAAAAAATAGGCAATCACTAAATATGGAGTAGGTGGAGGAGGATAAACTTAGTGTCCCTTCCTTATCAAATTTCCTTTATTCACCTAATTTCACAATCAATCATGGTCTAGATAGAAGGGATGACCTACCATAAATTCAATCATATAATGTGTAGAAGGGTCATATGTAGATGGTGTGAAACGATGATTACAAACATGGTAATTTTTCATCTACTAGGTCATTTTGAGATGATGATTACAAACCAATGCTAGCCCATTAAAGGTTATAATCATTGGTGCCTAATGTGGGGTGGAAAATTTAAATCAAGTTCGTATCAAAGTACAATTTAGCTCATTTTAGTCAAGGTTAGTTAGAATAATTAGCTATTGGTTTCTACCTTCAATTTCCTCTGAAAATGAATGTGTACGTGCTTTTGAGAGACATTAGAGACATTAGAGTACCTTCAATTTCCTCTTAAAATGAATGTGTAAGTTCTTTTGAGAGACATTAGAGGAATAAGGTCCAAATTTTTGATGAAAATGTCCTATGAAACTAAAGGGTTTTAAAGGCAAGCATGTACAAGGCATAGTTGAGCCAAATGTTCTTCAAGAAGGGCCTAATTATTTGGGTCTTGGTTATGGAAAACATGGAAAATGCTCCAAAGCCAAGGAGGCTTGTGAGGTTTGCGTTCATGATGAATGGAACATGTACATAGTTTACCTTAAAGTTGTTGTGTTTTACGGATATTAAAATGAATAACTTCTATTTAGATCCATTCCAGAGATTGACTGCAGGGGCATTTACTAGATATGTCACCTTTCATAAAAGATGAGATCCAGAGGCTACCTGGCCCTTTACAGACTCTGCCTATAGAACTTGTAGAAGTAAACACTAGAAGCATTAACAATATCAAAGAACGTTTTCATGCTCAGACATGGGAATGTGTCTCTTTCCCTACGCAAAAAAATAGTTCTTGAGGTAGTTAATCTTCATAGACATGTCATCAAGCAAGTCAATGCGATCATCCCTCCTTCCCTCCCTTCTAAAATAATTATGTTTTTCGGGGTCAGAAAGCCAAAATATGGAGACAATTATCACCAAATCCAACGTACGATTATGCATGATGGAGAATATCTAGCACTTTCCCTTGTTAAATATATTAACAAGGGAAAGCGCTAGAGATTCTCCATCATGCATAATCGTACGTTGATGCTTATAAAGTGAAAAAACTGAAAGAATCAACTTGTAGGGTCATTTTAATGGGGGGTGGAGAATTCAGGTCTTTGCAAATTCAAAGTATGGTGCATGTTGCATGAAGCAAGATGTTGAAAGTAGAGTTATGTTAGACACACATAAATGCAACAAATATGGAAATTTGTACATGAGCTCTATTATTTGACTTAAGAGTCAGCTGTTTGAAAAGGCATGTTTTGTCAACTTGTGTTTGGTTGATGGTTTTGTACACCAATATGTAAGAGTACATGGACATATTCACATGATGTGAATTTTTTTTTTCTTTGAAGGAGAAAAATGATGTGTTTTCAGTTTGATGGTTTTGTTTGTGACAAGACATCATAAGATTTTTTGAAGGTCCACTCTTGACCGAGAGCCTCATGATTACAACCTATCCGTGAGAATCAAATGGGAGTGCATCCTTATTTTGAAAATAAGTAGGATTCTAAGCTACCTAGGACTCAAACCATCATTTTTAAATTTGAAATATAATGGTGTTGTTTCAATGCCTGAATCCACAACCCTAACACATGAAATCACTAATCTAATTACACATGAAATAAATAGTTATTTTCTCATAAATTAAAAATATAACTAAAAACTAAATTCAACATAGTTGAAAGAAAAAGAAGCGCCATTGAAATGGTTTGCCGACAAATGGTTAGATTTATTATCCAATTAAGGCCTAGCATGTATTTTGATGTTTCATGAATTTCTTTGCAAATTCAAAGTATGGTGCATGTTGCATGAAGCAAGATGTTGAAAGTACATGAGCTCTATTATTTGACTTAAGAGTCAGTTGTTTGAAGAGGCATGTTTTGTCAACTTGCGTTTGGTTGATGGTTTTGTACACCAATATGTAAGAGTACATGGACATATTCACATGATGTGAATTTTTTTTTTCTTTAAAGGAGAAAAATGATGTGTTTTCAGTTTGATGGTTTTGCTTGTGACAAGACGTCACAAGATTTTGCGTAGGTCCACTCTTTAGCGAGAGCCTCATGATTACAACCTATCCGTGAGAATCAAATGGGAGTGCATCCTTATTTTGAAAACAAGTAGGATTCTCAGCTACCTAGGACTCAAACCATCATTTTTAAATTTGAAATATAATGGTGTTGTTTCAATGCCTGAATCCACAACCCTAACACATGAAATCACTAATCTAATTACACATGAAATAAATAGTTATTTTCTACAAAATTAAAAATATAACTAAAAACTAAATTCAACATAGTTGAAAGAAAAAGAAGCGCCATTGAAATGGTTTGCTGACAAATGGTTAGATTTCTTATCCAATTAAGGCGTAGCATGTATTTTGATGTTTTATGAATTTCTTTGCAAATTCAAAGTATGGTGCATGTTGCATGAAGCAAGATGTTGAAAGTACATGAGCTATATTATTTGAGCTAAGAGTCAGTTGTTTGAAGAGGCATGTTTTGTCAACTTGTGTTTGGTTGATGGTTTTGTACACCAATATGTAAGAGTACATGGACATATTCACATGATGTGAATTTTTTTTTTCTTTGAAGGAGAAAAATGATGTGTTTTCAATTTGATGGTTTTGTTTGTGACAAGACGTCACAAGATTTTGCGTAGGTCCACTCTTTAGCGAGAGCCTCATGATTACAACCTATCCGTGAGAATCAAATGGGAGTGCATCCTCATTTTGAAAACAAGTCGGATTCTAAGCTACCTAGGACTCAAACCATCATTTTTAAATTTGAAATATAATGGTGTTGTTTCAATGCTTGAATCCACAACCCTAACACATGAAATCACTAATCTAATTACACATGAAATAAATAGTTATTTTCTCCAACATTAAAAATATAACTAAAAACTAAATTCAACATATTTGAAAGAAAAAGAAGCGCCATTGAAATGGTTTGCTGACAGATGGTTATATTTCTTATCCAATTAAGGCCTAGCATGTATTTTGATGTTTCATGAATTTCTTTGCAAATTCAAAGTATGGTGCATGTTGCATGAAGCAAGATGTTGAAAGTACATGAGCTCTATTATTTGACTTAAGAGTCAGTTGTTTGAAGAGGCATGTTTTGTCAACTTGTGTTTGGTTGATGGTTTTGTACACCAATATGTAAGAGTACATGTACATATTCACATGATGTGAATTTTTTTTTCTTTGAAGGAGAAAAATGATATGTCAGCGAGCTATGTTTCTTGCATGATGTGTTTTCAGTTTGATGGTTTTTTTTGTGACAAGACGTCACAAGATTTTGCGAAGGTCCACTCTTGAGCGAGAGCCTCATGATTACAACCTATCCGTGAGAATAAAATGGGAGTGCATCCTTATTTTGAAGGAGAAATTTCAATAGGCTTTAGGAAATTTAATTTCAAGTCATTTAATTTCACTAGAAATAATTCAGAGGTACATGAAATGAATAGTATTTAGGAAGAACAATAGTCCCTCATGGAATATGAAGAAAGTAGCCACTTCATTTTGTATATATGCATGCTTTGATTTACTCCTCAAAAAATTTCAAAACATGTGTATTTATTACTCTACCCATCCCGATTTTCATAGGATCCATAGCACATACATTTCTATATGCCCTAGTTGTTGTAAGGCCTAATTATTTCATCACTTTCAAAGGAATTACATCAGCTGTTTCTCCTAAATCTAGCATATAGTTGTGTAATAATATTTTATTTATTAGTAGGAATATATGAAAATGTTTATGAATTACATTTTTATTCCCTTGATTCATATTTTATAACTCTATAGGATAATCCTCAAAAGTAGGGTCATCTACTTCATCAAATTTTAAGAACTTCTTAACCTTGTATCTTTATTTCATATTTGCATAACTTACACAAATGGGATAGAAACAAGATATTTTCCAAGTGTTGAAGTAAACCAACATTAATTTCATTGTACACTCTTTATATAGGTATGGTTGAATGTTGTACATCTGGTACATAGATCAATTTGTTGTTTTCATTGTTTACTCTTAAAAATTATTTGAAGTGGGAGCGAAGAGTTGGTTTCTTCCTAGGTTAGCTTACATTTCCTTTAATATGTGATCCATCCCTTTCTCTAATTCATATTTTTATCTCTTCTATTAATTATGTTATTCTTTCTATGTATTGTTAGTACAAGGTGGTGAAATAATTTCTTATCATTTTCTAAGTGGTGAGGTCGTTTGAATCTCCAATAGTTGTGTTGGTGTGGTGGGAACCATGCTAGGAGTTGGGTATTCCATTGATATGGTCAAGGTAATTAGTGTATGAGGAGCATCCAAAATTAGGCGGATTGGGATCTTGATGAGGGGGATATGTCACTTGATGCATGCAATGATGATGGTATTTGATGAGTAAAGGACACATATAGATGAGATGAGTGTCTTTAACATAGAGCACTCAAGGGCATGCCATATACTAATTAACCGAGTTCGTGACATAATAAATGGTGGAAGAGGAATCATCAACATATGAGGTTGGTGTAAGTGATGGTGCTACTATTGAGGCATGATGTATGGTGACCAACACATCTTGATATCGTCGAAGATTGAGACAATGTTGTGTATAATGTTTGTGTTTCACATAAATAGACAAGAGGTCGTTGGTTCTTAAACCCTTATTACGTGATGAGGTGGCAACATCACATGATGGAGTGGGGAGAAATGGGGGTGCTTAAGGGGTATGAAGGATACCATTCAACTCATGAAGCATGGGGCATGAATTGGTGGGATGACCTAATGTGTCTCAAAGGGCACACGGGGGACTAACCTTAGGGGTATTTTTGGTTGAAGGTTCTTTCTAAAATAAAAATTATAAATAAATATGGAAACTTGCATTAACATGTGTGTGTGTGTGTGTGTGTGTGTGATCCTAAAAATACTTAGTCCAACAAGAATAAATATACTTGGAAAATATAACCAAATATATAATCAAAATTAATTTGTGAAATACAACCAACCATATAATTGAAATTACATGTATGAGCATTTTTATTATAAAAATAAAAATAAAAGTAAACTATGAAAATGATATTGTATAACAAATTATCCTACAAAAATTATTGTAGAAAATTTTCAAAAATGAAATGCAACCTTAAATTCCTTGCATTCTTTCATCAACTTTGTTAATAATTGAATAGTCTACTAGTTGACTATATTACCAACTGCAATGAATATTGTATTTTCCTAATGTTCATTGTGAAAATGGATCCTCACGTTAATGTGATAGGATCTTTTTCATCTCTCAAGTTATTGATTACTAGGTCAAAGCATCCTAATGGGTAAATTAATTGTGAGACAAATTACTTGCATTAAATGTCAATCCAGGTTCTTATACTTCTGAAGTACACTTGCACAATATATAAACGATAATTAAAACAGCAAAAGCATCAAAATTATAAACGATAATTAAAACAAAAAAAGAAAAATTATAAACGATAATTAAAAATACATGTCCGTAACAACAACTCGACCAGTAACAACTCGACAGCAAAAATCAGAAACAATGAAAATCAGAAACACAGCAAAAATCGCGCGCCAAAAATTGAAAACAGTAATCTTACTGCCTTCGCGGCCGATTCAGGGAAAACAGTAACCCAGAAATATACATATTTTCCGGGATAATTTAAAAGCTACAATGAAAACAGCTCGGTGCTTAGCTTACTAACAAAAACAGCAAAATTATAAACGATAATTAAATATACATGTCGGTAGCAACAACTCGACCAGCAACAACTCGACAGCAAAAATCAGAAACACAGAAAAAATCGCGCGCCAAAAATTGAAAACAATAATCTTACTGCCTTCGCGGCCGATTCAGGGAAAACAGTAAACCAGAAATATACATATTTTCAGGGATAATTTAAAAGCTACAATGAAAACAGCTCGGTGCTTAGCTTACTAACAAAAACAGCAAAATTATAAACGATAATTAAAAATACATGTTTGTAGTAGATATCCCGGGATATTAATGCAAAATATGTTGTTTTTTTTCTGTCGAAAGCTAAAATTTCAGAGCATTTTCATTTTTAAATGTCAAGCTAATCTTTGAAGCCAAATGGCGGACGTAACAGAATTACCCGGCAGCTTTTCACGATGGCGGACGTAACAGAATTACCCGGCAGACTTTCACGATGGCGCAACAACTCGACCAGCAACAACGACGTAACAGAATGACCCCGCAGATTTTCACGATGGCGCAACAACTCGTCCAGCAACAACTCGACCAGCAACGACCAGTAACAACGACCAGCAACAACTCTCGACCAGCAACAACGACGTAACAGAATGACCCCGCAGATTTTCACGATGGCGCAACAACTCGTCCAGCAACAACTCGACCAGCAACAATGACCAGTAACAACGACCAGTAACAACGACCAGCAACAACTCGACAGCAAAAATCAGACAATGAAAATCAGAAACACAGCTAACATCGCGCGCCAACAATGAAAACAGTAAACTGACTGACTTCGCGGGCGATTTATTTATAAAAACATAGTTCGGCGTGTGCTTAAAAGTTCTACGAACTCCAATTACTTCCGTTTTCCAAACCCGCAAAATTTCTACAACGTTTGCTGCGCCGTCACTGTGCCGTCAATCTAAACGGACTCAAAAGTTCGGCCGAACGTGATAAAACAGTTCGGCCGAACTATTATATAGTTCGGCCGAACTTTATAAAATGTTCGGCCGAACTATTGCCAAAAATTTTTTTTTGCCCCCGATTCTCACAAAAGTGTAACCCAGCTTCACGTTTCCGCCCTACAAAGCTAATAATAAGACAAGTAAAGTATGAGATGAGAAAATAAGCTCTGGTTAATCTTACTCCATACCTTTATTTTATAATTCAATTGGTTTTATTGCTAAGGACATTTTAAGTACCTTATCAAGTTCTCAAATCTAGGTATAATTCAATTGGTTTTATTGCTAAGGACATCTTAACTACATTATCAAGTTCACAAATCTACGGTTTAAAAGTTAAGACCTCTTTGTCTACATTATCTAGATAAATAATTGTACAACTAATAGCAAGTACGAGCAGTAACGTATCAGATCCGAAAAATCAGGTATGGTTAATCTCAAACATACTCCACTTAACTCCACCAGCAGAGAACACGTTAAGTTCAGGATGTTACGCTCTCTCTCTCAACTAGAGTTATTTCTGGAAACAACTGGAGTAAAATTCTGGAAACCAACTGCAGTGCTTTCCTTAATTTATGGAAACTAACTGCAGTAATTTCCTTAAATTATGGAAATCAACTGCAGTTCATTAATTTCTTGTTGGGAGCTTCTGAAGTGGTCCATTACTCCCACTGCAGTTCTCTACCATGATCAGTGGAGCATTAGACACATAGCCAATAGAAGCTTGATGGAAGCTAGGCTATAAAATTTCCCTTTGGTCCCCAAGCTCACTAATTCAATTCTTTCAGTTTTACACCATCAAGCTATGAATGAGGAGAGCTTGGAAGACTTTTTCAGATTTTCTTCATTTGGGTGTTCTTTAGATTTCTTTTGATACCATTAGTAATAGTAGCAATGGAGGTTAATGGGGTATGGCGTGCAAGAAAGTTGTGAGCTTTACACTAACCTACGACTCTAGCACTTATTTATAGACAGTGTATAGGAATTAATTGCACATTCCCAAGTCGAATCCTGTGATCTCTTGAAAGTTTAAAGTGATTTTCTATAGTTATATCGATACATCTATCTATTCATCCACTCGCAGAAGCTCTTTTCTTCACTCTGGTTCACTGCCAATTAACCGATACAGAAGCCGAGTTGATTGCTGGGTAAAGATGTTGAAGGGGTCTGTTGATCTCGAAATGGTTAAGCAGTAGATTTGTGAAGGACATCCACGGGATTCGTCCGCGCTTTTATTAGAGATCTTAACCTCTATTTCTGTTCAGATTGAATTTGAGCTCGTGGTCTACGTAAAAAATTCATTGTGAGTGTGAATAAAACCAATGGCTGGAGGTATGTGATTTTTACTGGACATTATAGTTTTATTTTCCGCACATATAGTTTTTTACTGGGCATTTAAGAATTGTTTTTAGTTGCTTACATTAAAAACATTTAAGAATTTTAAAGCTTTTATTTTTAGATTCTTTTAAGTTTTTAGAATCGATATTTAGCTTCAGCTTACATCACTTGGGCCTTACAGTTTTTTCCGCATTAAAGAATTTTTTATTTAGTTATTAAAAAAAAAAATTAACATTTGGTATCACAGCCAATTTTACATCTCTGCCTTGGTGATTTATAAATACAATTGGATAAATGTCCTATTTTCAATATTTTCTGAATTAAAGCATACATTTAAAAATATGTCTAATCTTTGTTTAATTTTAATGCTTATAATTTTGAGTTTAATTATATGCAATTTTGGAAAATATGCTCATATTCAGTTATGCATGAATTAATTATTTAAGATTTAATTAAAACATGTTATTATGAATGAGTGAATGAGTATACGAGATCTATGGTTAAATGTTATGCATGAATATTGTAGTTTTATTCATGCAAATTTATCAGTTAATTTTTATGAAAATAATGTCTAGTGATCCATATAATTTTAATTGATTAGAGAATAGCCACAACATCTCTAATCAAATAAAATTATATATTATGATTGATTAGGATCACATAAAGAAAGTTTAGACATTAATTGTAATTAATTATATTAAATATAATAAATTTTATCCCACAGGAATTTTTGTTATATTTATGTAATTAATTAGGATAAAATATTCATAACTTACCCACAGGAGTTATGAATTAATAGTTTTATCATAAAGTTCAAAAGAATAATTGAATCTGCTTGAATTAAAAATTTAGTCCACAAACAATTTTTATGTCATTAGATTCAATTTTAAAACATGATTTACATTGGTAAAACATGAAATTTTATTTATGTCTCAATTCTAACAAAAAGTATGTGTTTTTAATATTATGCGGTTGTACAACTCTGCAAATTTCTCCGAAATTCGTACGCGATATCCACTCGAATTTAAGGGAGATAACTATAAAGTCCGGAAGGAGAGAGTTCTCCTTCATTTTGGGTGGATGGACATAGACTATGCTATTTGGAAAGACGAACCACCGGCACTCAATAATACCAGACTCGCGGCGGACATCACGTTTTATGAACGATGGGAACGATCTAATCGTCTAAGCATGATGTTCATTAAGACTAAAATTTCAAAATTTCGGTATTCGTGGTTCCGTTGAACTACATGAAAAGGTCCGAGACTTGCTGAAAGCCATTGATGATCAATTCGTCACTTCGGACAAGGCACTATGCAAGCATCCTAATTATGAAGTTCTCATCCCTAAGGCTCACCGATTGTAAAAGTGTGTGCGCGAGCACATCATGCAAATGAGGGACACTGCGGCTCAATGCGAAGAAACTCGAGGTTGAAATATCGAGAATCTTTCTCAGTGCACTACATCTCTGAACACCCTTCCACACCAATACGGACCTTTCAAAATCTCATACAACACACATAAGGATAAATGGTCAATATAATGAACTCATGACCATGTGTGTTCAAGAGGAAGAGAGGCTGGTGATGGAAATGGGAGAAAGTGCAATGTCGGCAACGCGAGGAAAGGGAAAATCTCAAGCCAATCGGAAAGGGAAAGGTAAAATACCTCCCCAAGCCGATATCAAGAAGGATTTCAAATGTTTCTTCCGTAAAAAGAAGGGACACATGAAGAAGGAATGCGCCAAATTTCGGAAATGGCTTGTAGACAAAGGTAATCCAATCTCGTTTGTTTGTTATGAATCTAATATGGTTAATGTCAATATTAACACCGGTGGATTGATTTCGGATCAACAATTCACATTTCGAATTCTCGTGGTTTGCAAAACCGAAGGAAGCCGATGGGAAGTGAGTAAAGCATCTTATGCAGGAAACAAGATGGGCTCACATGTGGAGGCTATAAGAACATGCTATTTAACTTTAAGTAGTGGCTTTGTTTTAGAATTAGAAAAGACCTTTTATGTACCAAGTTTCTCTAGAAACTTGATTTCAGTTTCAAGGCTTGTACCTTTTGGATATTCCTTTAAATTTTCAGAAACATCCTTTAGTTTATTTTATAAATCTGATTGTGTTGGGAATGGTATTTTGTCTAATGGTCTTTACTGCATAAATTTACAAAACAATGTCACTTATGATTCAATGCATGTTCACACTCGTATTCCTCTAAATTATGGCACCGGAGACTAGGTCATATCTCCATAGAAAGAATTAAAAGATTGGTAAATGAAGGGGTACTTAATACTCTGGATTTTACTGATTTTGAGACTTGTGTGGACTGCATAAAGGGAAAGCGGACCAACAAGTCAAAGAAAGGTGCCAATAGGAGTTCGAGACATAGTAGAAATCATACATACTCGATATATGTAGTCCGGACATGGACTCACATGGTCGAGATACTTCATCTCCTTTATAGATGATTAATCACGATATATGTATCTCTACATGCTTCATAAAAAGAGCGAAGCATTAGATGCCTTTAAGATCTTTAAGGCTGAAGTAGAGAATCAATGCGGCAAGCAAATTAAGATCGTGAGATCGGATAGAGGTGGAGAATATTATGGTAGATACACGAGAAGATGGACAAGCACTGGGCCATTCGCTAAATTTCTTCAAGAGCATGGGATTGTTGCCCAATACACCATGCCTGGGTTCACTCGACCGTAATGGTGTAGCGAAAGAAGAAATTGAACATTATTGGACATGGTACGAGTATGCTTAGCGGCCCAATCTTCCTAAATTCGTGTGGGACTGAAGCACTTAAGACGATAGTGTATATATTAAAGCCGAGTTCCAACCAAGGTTGTTCCTAAAACGCCATTTGAATTATGGAAAGGTTGGACCGAGTTTGCGACATATGCACATTTGGGGATGTCCGTACGAAGTGAGAATATATAATCCACAAGAGAAGAAGCTAGACCCAAGGACCATTAGTGGGTATTTCATTGGATATGCCGAAAGGTCTAAAGGTTATAGATTTTATTGTCCATCTAACGAAAGACTAGGATTGTGGAGTCAAGAAATGCAAAGTTTCTTGAAAATGACTCGATCGATGGGAGCGATCAAGCCAGGGAACATAGTTTACGAGAAGGATCATTCGGAATCTCAACCTTCCACCTCAAGTGAAAGATTGGTTATTGTTCACGAGCACTCCCTCAAGTACAAATTGGTGTTGAACAACCAATTGTTGAAGTTCCACAAGTCTGCCGACGACATTCCGAAGAGATCAGATAGTTCAAGAATTGACAAGAATTTTTGAACAAAGAGTTGAACCACATACTTCTCGGGAAAATGGTGGGACAACATTAAGAAGATCTACTAGACCAAAGAGATCGAGCAATTCTCGATGATTATGTTGTGTATCTACAAGAACTTGACTACGACATTGGAGCCGAAAATGATCCTCGACCCTTTTTCACAAGCCATGAGATGCAAAGAATCAGAATTATGGTACGATGCCATGAAGGAAGAGATGAATTCTATGAAGAGTAATGAAGTTTGGGATCTTGTTGAGTTGCCTAATGGTGCAAAGTCATTGGATGTAAATGAGTCTTTAAGACAAAGAAATACTCATTGGGCAACATTGAGAGATACAAGGCTAGACTTGTTGCAAAGGGGTTCACCTCGGAAAGAAGGAATTGATTACAAGGAGACTTTCTCTCCCGTATCTAAGAAAGATTCCTTGCGCATTATTATGGCATTAGTAGCCCATTTTGACTTGGAGTTGCATAAAATGGATGTGAAAACGACATTTCTCAATGGAGATATAGAGGAGGAGGTTTACATGAAACAACCCGAAGGAATCTCCTCTAGTGATGGTGAGCATTTGGTTTGCAAGCTCAAGAAGTCATTATACGGATTAAAACAAGCATCCCGCCAATGGTATTTAAAATTTCATAATGTAATTTCTTCCTTTGGTTTTGTAGAAAACATTATGGATGAATGTATATACCTTAAAGTCAGTTGGGAGTAAAATCAATTTTCTTGTTTTATATGTGGATGACATTTAACTAGCAACCAATGGTAAGGGTTTGCTACATGAGGTGAAACAATTCCTCTCTAAAAAATTTCGATATGAAGGATATGGGTGAGGCATCTTATGTCATTGGCATTAAGATCCATAGAGACGAATTCGAGGCATCTTGGTTCTGTCTCAGAAACCTATATTAATAAAATTTTAGAGAGATTTCGGATGAAGGATTGTTCACTAAGTGTTGCTCCCATTGTGAAGGGTGATAGGTTCAATTTGAATCAATGCCCGAAGAATGACTTTGAAAGGGAACAAATGAAGAACATTCCATATGCTTATGATGCTCGGAAGCCCTAATGTATGCTCTGGGGTATGCACAAGACCCGACATTGCATTTGTTGTGGGAATGTTGGGACGATATCGAGTAATCCAGAGTTTAGACCACTCTGGAGAGCTAAAAAGAAAGTAATGAGGTACCTCAGGGGAACCAAAAAGCTGCATGCTTATGTATAGACGAGACGGACAATTTGGAAATGATTGGCTACTCGTATTCCGACTTTGTCTGGATGTGTTGATTCACGCAAATCAACATCGGGATACATTTTTATGATGGCCGATGGAGTCAGTATCATGGAGGAGTGCCAAACGCACCTTGATTGCCACTTCTACTATGGAAGCCGAGTTCGTCTCCTCGTTTTTGAGGCTACTTTAGATGGTGTATGGCTTAAGAATTTCATTTCTGGCTTAGAATTATGGATTCTATCTCTAATCCATTGAGACTATATTGCGACAATTCAGCTGGGTTGTTTTTATGGCTAAGAACAACAAAAGTGGGAGTCGAAATAAACACATCGACATTAAGTATTTAGCTATAAGGGAACGTGTTAAAGAAAAGAAAGTGGTCATTGAGAACATTAGCACCGAGTTGATGATCGCCGATCCTTTGACTAAGGGCATGCCACCATTTAAATTCAAGGATCATGTAATGAATATGGGACTTGGTTCCATTATGTAGATTCTCATTGTATGAACAATGTTATTTTAATGAAATTCTTAATTATTGTGATGTTTTTCTCATATTTATGTGCACCTTAATTTGATTTGAAGAGAATTCATTTGTGTAGGACCGTGGTAGGACCAAGAATAAACATGGGGTTTATTCATTAAGAAATTGTTGCCACATAAATTTTAATAAGAATAAATACATAGTAATACATGGAAGATAATACTCGTCATTAGAGGACTTATCGCCATGATTCATGTATCTATTGCTTAATACAGGTATTATCAATGGGTTTTAAGATGAGACATTAATTTTGGAAGTATGGACTAAGTGGGAGAATGTTACGCTCCCTCTCTCAACTCGGAGTTATTTCCGGAAACAAGCTGGAGTAAAATTCGGGAAACCAACGCTAGTGATTTCCTTAATTTATGGAAACTAACTGCAATAATTTCCTTAAATTATGGAAATCAACTACGATGACATTAATTTCTTGTTGGGAGCTTCGAAGTGGTCTATTACTCCCACTGGCAGCTTCTCTACCATGATCGGTGGAGCATTAGACACATAGCCAACGAAGCTTGATGGAAGCTAGGCTATAAAATTTCTGTTTGGTCCCCAAGCTCACTAATTCAATCCTTTCAGCTTTTTACACCATCAAGCTATGAATGAGCGAGCTTGGAAGACTTTTTTCAGATTTTCTTCATTTGGGTGTTCTTTAGATTTCTTTTGATACCATTAGTAATAGTAGCAATGGAGGTTAATGGGGTATGGCGTGCAAGAAAGTTGTGAGCTTTACACTAACCTACGACTCTAGTACTTATTTATAGACAAAGTGTATAGGAATTAATTGCACATTCCCAAGTCGAATCTCGTGATCTCTTGAAAGTTTAAAGTGATTTTCTATAGTTATATCGATACATCTATCTATTCATCCACTTGCGAGCTCTTTTCTTCACTCGTTCACCGCCAATTAACCGATACAAAAAGCCGAGTCGATTCGTCGGGTAAAGATGTTGAAGGGGTCTGTTGATCTCGAAATGGTTAAGCAAGAGATTTGTGAAGGACATCCACGCGATTTGTCTGCGCTTTTATTAGAGATCTTAACCTCCATTTCGTTCGTATTGAATTTGAGCTCGTGGTCTACGCACAAAATTCATTGTGAGTGTGAATAAAAACCAATGGCGGGAGGTATGTGATTTTTTACTGGACATTATAATTTTATTTTCCGCACATATAGGTTTTTACCGGGCATTTAAGAATTGTTTTTTAGTTGCTCACATTAAAAACATTTAAGAATTTTAAAGCTTTTATTTTTTAGATTCTTTTTAAGTTTTTTAGAATTGATATTTAGCTTCACTTTACATGACTTGGGCCTTACTAGCTTTTTTTTCCGCATTAGAGAATTTTTTTATTTAGTTATTAATTAACACAGGAGTCTCGGGCTATGTAAACTTACCTCATTCTTCGCCTTTTTTTAATGCGAAGGGAATCTTCGGCTCGATTATCGAAACAGACTTTTCCTACCTCTGGGTTGCATCCTTAATATTTTCTCTATCAAAGACCGCAATATTGTATAAAACACATAAGGTCCACTATACAACTCCCCAACTCCTAGGAAAATTTAAGAAGAACTAATAACCTAATGAAGCCGTTGTCTCTTACCTTTTGCAACAAAACTAGTGACACCCTGTGATGAGAAAGTTCTTTTCCTTCATAAAATCTACAATTCCAAGACCCCTCAATGGAGCTATGTTGGGAGAGATGCTTGTTGTAGAAATGCTCTCCATTATTACATCGCTACTTGCCGCCTCCACTAATCCACTTGATCTTCTTTGAGTCGAGAACAAATTAGTGCCTTCGAAGTGCAGGAAGTTGTTGATTTCTTGCATCCCCGATATGCTTTCTTGGGGCCTCTTGGTACAAAGTTGGATAAAGGCCGAGAGAAGGGACCTGTCTTCTTGATTGGGAGGACCAACTCCAATTTCTTATCCAAATAATTTGCGGATGAAAACCCCGTGAGAATTCTTTAGATGCGTAGCTACTTGTGATGTGGCCATGACAGGCGTCGGGGATTTTGGCAAGACACCGGAAGCCGTTTGGGGAACTGGCGACGTATATATGCAAGTGGAACCGCATTTAAGTCGAGGGAATGGTGGTTCACATATATTAAAAAGCCGATTAATGCATTTACCGATCTCCATGCAGTTTGTCAATGGCCTAATCTTTTGTCGACTTTATACAAGCCGAATTGAATACTCTACAGCCTACCACTAAAAGACCTTTAACGTATCCAAGAAAGTCATATAGCATTTCCAATTTTCTCTAATATAATTGTTTTACTTTCCGGGTTTTTATTGACATACTTTTTTGTAAAAAAATAAATTACATCTATATTTTAGATTTTTGTGATTTTTTATTATAAAAAGAAAATTTTTTATTAGGATTTGGTTATTTTTTAGAATTAACTAGTGTGAATTATTTTTAAGACAAAAGCTGAAAAAAATCTATTAATTTTAAAAAAAATAAATAGCATAATTAAGACTTTTAAAAATTAGCCATTAGAAATTAATTATTAAATTAATTCTAATAAAGTTTTAGTTTTAAACTAGTTATTTAGAATCAGATCAATTTTAATTATATATATTTATAATATTTAAATTATAAGAATATCATAAGAATAAATTAAATAAAATTAATAATATTACAAAGTGGGCTTGATTGCTGGAAAAACTTCATAGTTCAGATGGTTTGAATCAAGGGAGTTCGGGATGGGTGACCTCCCGGAAAGTATCGGCTACAGAGTGCAAGCCCCGAGAAAGTGATGATTGAACATATGTGACTCATTTCACTAGTTTCAATCCCACTTCTTCACCCCTCCGAGCATCGACCGATGCAATGAGTGCTAAGTGGACTATTCAAAAATCATTCATTTCACTAGATTCAATCCCACTTCTTCACCCTTGTGAGCATCATTCATTTCACTAGATTCAATCCCACTTCATCATTCATTTCACTAGATTGAATCTCACTTCTTCACCCCGTGAGCATCAACCAATGTGCAAGCACCGAAAGTGATGATTGACCCTATGTGACTCATTTCACTAGTTTCAATCCCACTTCTTCACCCCCGTGAGCATTAGCCGATGCAATGAGTGTTAAGTGGACTATTAAAAAAATCATTCATTTCACTAGATTCAATCCCACTTCTTCACCCGGGTGAGAATCATTCATTTCCCTAGATTCAATCTCACTCTTCACCCTTGTGAGCATCACCTGGTCGGAATGAGTGCTAATCTAAATGGACTATTCAAAAATCATGAGAAATTGGTTAGTTAAGACTATCTCTCATGGAAATGGTCATAGATAAATGGGAATCCATGCAATGAGTGCTAAGCTAAGAGGACTATTCAAAAAATCATGAAAAATTGGTCGAGTTAAGACTACCTTGTTGAGATTGCAACAAGATGATGAGCTTAGTGAAAAGAGTCACCTTCACTAAGTGGGCCCGCAGGCTATTTTTTGGTGTAAGTTTATTTTTTAGACTATGTCTATTTTTAGACATGTCGATCATATTCTATGAGTTGCAGGGATGCTATTTGTGGATGGTTGGTCAAGTTGGAAAAATAGATGGATTTCTATTTTTAGACATATTAGCGTAATCTATTTTTAGATTGTCAGTCTAAAAATAGATATGTCGAATATTATTAGCTCTTAATAATATTTAGACTATAAACATTATCTTATTCTCTTGGAGCACTTCAATTAAGTGCACAGATGTGGCACATGAGTTGACAGAAGGAATTATGATATTCCTGAGGGTTAAGTGGAGCTATTGCATGGAGACTTCAATTAGAACTCATGCGATCGTAGTTTGGTGGAGTTATTGAGGTAGTTGGTGGAGTTGTGTTCAATTTAACCGAGTTAAACATAGTTGAGCTAGTTGTATCTAGTCTAACTGATTGATACACTAGTGAGCATGGTGTGAATTAATTATTAATTAATTCACTAATTATTAACTCATTAATCAACTAAATAATACATCAGTTAACTACAGTGCATGGACAGCTTTTAGTGGAGACCGGTGAAGAGGTAGATGAAAGAGCAAGCTGTGACTATCAGCTTGTGACTATAGTGTTGCATGATTTACAACAAATAGTGGTTGGGGATTCCAATGAGGATTGCGTGAGCAAGGCTGGACCAATTCGATTTCATTCGCAGCCATTCTTCAGTAGATGATTGCGTAGTAGAGGCGAGGCTAGCAGTAGTGAGAGATTGGAGCATGAGATTTGCTAGATCGGACTCGATTAGTGTGTAGCAATTGGAGATTGTACCGAGAGCTTGTGAGGAGCTTTGTATGATTATTGTTACATGATCTCTATGACATATAATATACGAGATAGTTGGGGGTTTTTAGCTTTAAGCTTTCCCATAAAATACTCGTGTTCATATGTGTGAATGTTTATGGTTTTAATGTGTGCATGAAATTGATTTTATTTCTCGCAATTAATGATCAATGGTAGAAGAGATTCTGTATTGTACATGAAGTCAAATAGTGTGTGATCGGGAGAGTCTCGGATGTATAACATATCAATTATATAAATTTCTACATGGTATCGGAGCAATATTGATCATTGGAGCAATTGCAAAGCATTAAAGCGAGCTTGAGTTTTGTGCTCGGTGGAATTCGAATTTGCAGCAGTTGTTTTCTTGGTGTCGAAGTTGAGATGTCTTTCAACCAATTGCGATTGGAGTATTCCCTTGAGGGCAAATCGAATTATATTGCATGGAAGGACAGGATGGAGGCGGTGCTCGGATGACAATGGGTTGAAGGAGTTCATAGATGCAGAAATTCCAAAACTCGTTTCTAGCAATGCTCGCCGCACTTGATGCATGGAAAAAGAAGACGAGAAAAATGACGAAGGATTTCTGTTGGAAGGTGTGAAGGATCACATAGTGTCCAGCCTTCATGGTAAAGCTTCTCCATTCTTGATGTGGAAAGCTTTGACATATTTATTCCAAAGCAAGAGCGACCAAACTGGAAGTTGGAGCTCAAGGATAAACTCAAGAACATAAAAATGGAGAAAGGCGAGAGTATACCCAAGTACCCTCACGAAGTTTGTCCAGTACGGGGATGAGCTGGGAAGTGTGGGGGTTATTGTAGATGATGAGGACTTGGTGAGCTTGGCTCTCCTTGGGCTTCCAAAGAGTTGGCATTCCTATCGTGACTCGTCAATGGTCGGGAGAAATTTCCCGGGATGGGAACGAATTTGGTCTGGATCTTGTGCAAGAGGAGATAAGGCAGTGAATACTAGGGACGGATCTTCATCGAAGAGTGCGGATGAAGAAAATTGCGCTTTGGCTGCCAAAGCAAGGAAGGGGAAGAGCAAGAAGAATGCTTCTCAATCCGGTGCGAAAGGCAAGAAGCGAGGACATGTCCAAGGTGAAGTGCTTTCACCGTCACCAACACGAACATTACGCCACTAATTGTCCATCGAAGAAGAAAAAATAAGCAGTGCGCTGGATCTGCAGCTTGGAGAGGTTTTAGCCTCGCAGCTTTGAGCTAGATTTTTCGTTGATCACATGCTTGGTCTCAAGTATGATGGGTTCATGGTGGTTTCTTGACAATGGTGCGTATTTTCATATGACTCGGAGACAAAGATTTGTTTACCGATCTGGATGAGAAAGATCTTGGAGTGGACATCGAGATGGGCGATGATGGTAGATACAAAGTGCGACCCGTATCGGTACCATTTCCTTTGAGAGGGAGTCTAGTAAACCCTTCGTATTGAAGTAAGTGATGCATGTTCCGGGATTGAAGAAGAATCTAATCTCGGTGGCCATGTTGGAAGACAAGGGATATGGGATACTGAAGATGAAAGGTCCGAGACTTGCTAAAAGCCATCGATGATCAATTCGGCTACCTTAAAAGGCACTAGCAAGCACCCTAATTATGAAGTTCTCATCCCTAAGGCTCGACAACAAAAGGTGTGTGCGAGCACATCATGCAAATGAGGGACACCGGCGTTCAATCGAAGAAACTCAAGGTTGAAATATCGTAGCCCTTTTCCCGGTGCACTACATCCCGAACACCCTTCCACACGAATACGGACCTTCAAATCTCACAACACACATAAGGATAAATGGTCAATTAATGAACTCATGACCATGTGTGTTCAAGAGGAAGAGAGACTCAGATGGAACCCCCCCCCCCCCCGGCAATGCGCAGGAAAGGAAAATCTCAAGCCAACCTGAAGGGGGAAAGGTAAAATACCTCCCCAAGATGATATCAAGAAGGATTCCAAATGTTTCTTCCGTAGAAGGGACGATGAAGAAGGAATGCGCCAAATTTCCAGAAATGGCTTGCGCACAAAGGTAATCCAATATCGTTTGTTTGTTATGAATCTAATATGGTTAACGTCAATATTAACACCTGGTGGATCGATTCTCGGATCAACAATTCACATTTCGACGCAGGCTTTGCAAACCGAAGGAAGCCGAAAGGAAGTGAGCAAAGCATCTTATCGCGAAACAAGATGGGCTCCACATGTGGAGGCTATAGGAACATGCTATTTAACTTTAAGTAGTGGCTTTGTTTTAGAATTCAGAAAAGACCTTTATGTACCAAGTTTCTCTAGAAACTTCTGATTTTCAGCTTTCAAGGCTTGTACCTTTTTTGGATATTCCTTTAAACTTTTCTTTAAACATCCTTTAGTTTATTTTATAACCGATCGTGTTGGGAATGGTATTTTGTCTAATGGCTCCTTTACCGCACAACAAGCACAAACAATGTCACTTATGATTCAATGCATGTTCACACCGGTATTAAAAGATGTTATCGATGAAAATTCCTCTAAAATTATGGCAATCGGAGACTAGGTCATATCTCCATAGAAAGAATTGAAAAGATCGTAAATGAAAGGGGTACTTAATACTCGTATTTTATCGATTTTGAGACTTGTGTAGACCGCATAAAGGGAAAGCACGTACCAAACAAGTCAAAGAAAGGTGCCAATAGGAGTTCAAAGACATAGTAGAAATCATACATACCGGATATATGTAGTCCAAAGCATGGACTCACATGGTCGTAGATACTTCATCTCCTTTATAGATGATTACTCACGATATATGTATCTCTACATGCTTCATAAAAAGAGATAAGCATTAGATGCCTTTAAGATCTTTAAGGTCAAGTAGAGAATCAATGCAAAGTAAGCAAATTAAGATCGTGGAGATCAGATAAGAGGGTGGGGAATATTATGGTAGATACGTAAGATGGACAAGCATCTCGGCCATTCGCTAAATTTCCTTCAAGAGCATGGGATTGTTGCCTCAATACACCATGCCTCGGTTCACCCGACTCGGTAATCGGTGTAGCAGAAAGAAGAAATCGAAACATTATTGGACATGCGCAGTAGTATGCTTAGCGTGCCTCCAATCTTCCTAAATTCTCGTGGGACTCAAGCACTTAAGACGACAAAGTGTATATATTAAACCGCAGTTCCAACCAAGGTTGTTCCTAAAATGCCATTTGAATTATGGAAAGGTTGGAAACCGAGTTTGCGACATATGCGCATTTGGGGATGTCCGTATCGAAAGTGAGAATATAATCCACAAGAGAGGAAGCTAGGACTCAAGGACCATTAGTGGGTATTTCATTGGATATGTCGAAAGGTCTAAAGGTTATAGATTTTATTGTCCATCTAACAAAGACTAGGATCGTGGAGTCAAGAAATGCAAAGTTTTCTTGAAAATGACCTCGATCATGGGGAGCGATCAAGCCAGGAACATAGTTTCGAGAAGGATCATTCGTAATCTCAACCTTCCACCTCAAGTGAAAGATTGCTATTGTTCGCAAGACATCCCTCAAGTACAACGGTGTTGAACAACCAATCGTTGAAGTTCCACAAGTCAGCCGACGACATTCCAAAGAGATCGCATAGTTCAAGAATTGCCAAGAATTTTTGAACAAACGAGTTGAACCACATACTTCACAGAAAATGGTGGGACAACATTAAGAAGATCTACTGCGACCAAAGAGATCAGCAATTCTCGATGATTATGTTGTGTATCTACAAGAACTTGACTACGACATTGGAGCCGAAAATGATCCTCGCCTTTTTCACAAGCCATGAGATGCAAAGAATCGTAATTATGGTACGATGCCATGAAGGAAGAGATGAATTCTATGAAGAGTAATGAAGTTTGGGAGTCTTGTTGAGTTGCCTAATGGTGCAAAGTCCATTGGATGTAAATGAGTCTTTAAGACAAAGAAATACTCATTGGGCAACATTGAGAGATACAAGGCTAGACTTGCTGCAAAGGGGTTCACTCGTAAAGAAGGAATTGATTACAAGGAGACTTTCTCTCCTGTATCTAAGAAAGATTCCTTGCGCATTATTATGGCATTAGTAGCCCATTTTGACTTGGAGTTGCATAAAATGGATGTGAAAAATCGACATTTCTCAATGGAGATATAGAGGAGGAGGTTTACATGAAACAACCCGAAGGAATATCCTCTAGTGATGGTGAGCATTTGGTTTGCAAGCTCAAGAAGTCATTATAATGGATTAAAACAAGCATCCCGCTAATGGTATTTAAAATTTCATAATGTAATTTCTTCCTTTGGTTTTGTAGAAAACATTATGGATGAATGTATATACCTTAAAGTCAAAGGAGTAAAATCGTTTTCTTGTTTTATATGTGGATGACATTTAACTAGCAACCAATGGTAAGGGTTTGCTACATGAGGTGAAAACAATTCCTCTCTAAAAAATTTCGATATGAAGGATATGGGTGAGGCATCTTATGTCATTGGCATTAAGATCCACAGAGACAAAGCATTTCGAGGCATCTTGGTTCCGTCTCAGAAACCTATATTAATAAAATTTTAGAGAGATTTCCTGGATGAAGGATTTGTTCACCAAGTGTTGCTCCCATTGTGAAGGGTGATAGGTTCAATTTGGAATCAATGCCCGAAGAATGACTTTGAAAGGGAACAAATGAAGAACATTCCATATGCTTATGATGTCGCAAGCCTAATGTATGCCCGTGCATGCACAAGACCCCGACATTGCATTTGTTGGGGAATGTTGGGACGATATCGTAGTAATCCACAGTTTAGACCACCTGGAGAGCTAAAAGAAAGTAATGAGGTACCTTCAGTGGAACCAAAAACCGCATGCTTATGTATGTATCGACGGACAATTTGGAAGTGATTGGCTACTCGTATTCTCGACTTTGTCGGATGTGTTGATTCACGAAATCAACATCAGATACATTTTTATGATGGCTGGAGCTCGTATCATGGAGGAGTGCCAAACGCACTTGATTGCCACTTCTACTATGGAAGCCGAAGTTCGTCTCCTCGTTTTGAGGCTACTTTAGATGTGTGTATGGCTTAAGAATTTCATTTCTGGGCTTAGAATTATGGATTCTATCTCTAATCCATTGAGACTATATTGCGACAATTCAACTGGCTGTTTTTATGGCTAAGAACAACAAAAGTGGGAGCTCTAAATAAACACATCGTACATTAAGTATTTAGCTATATAGGGAACGTGTTAAAGAAAAGAAAGTGGTCATTGAGAACATTAGCACTCGAGGTTGATGATCGCCGATCCTTTGACTAAGGGCATGCCACCATTTAGAAATTCAAGGATCATGTAATGAATATGGGACTTGGTTCCATTATGTAGATTCTCATTGTATGAACAATGTTATTTTAATGAAATTTTAATTATTGTGATGTTTTTCTCATATTTATGTGCACCCTTAATTTGATTTGAAGAGAATTCATTTGTGTAGGACCGTAGGGACCAAGAATAAACATGGGGTTTATTCATTAAGAAATTGTTGCTACATAAATTTTAATAAGAATAAATACATAGTAATACATGGAAGATAATACTGTCATTAGAGGACTTATCGCCATGATTCATGTATCTATTGCTTAATACAGACGTCTATCAATGGGTTTTAAGATGAGACATTAATTTTGGAAGTATGGACTAAGTGGGAGAATGTTACGCTCTCTCTCAACTCGGAGTTATTTCTCGGAAACAACTGAGTAAAATTGAAAACCAACCCAGTGATTTCCCTTTAATTTATGGAAACTAACTGCAATAATTTCCTTAAATTATGGAAATCAACTACAGACATTAATTTCCTTTGTTGGGAGCTTCGAAGTGGTCTATTACTCCCACTCGGCAGTTTCTCTACCATGATCAGTGGAGCATTAGACACATAGCCAACGTAAAGCTTGATGGAAGCTAGGCTATAAAATTCTCTGCTTTGGTCCCCAAGCTCACTAATTCAATCCTTTCAGCTTTTTACACCATCAAGCCATGAATGAGCAGTAGCTTGGAAGACTTTTTTCAGTATTTTCTTCATTTGGGTGTTCTTTAGATTTCTTTTGATACCATTAGTAATAGTAGCAATGGAGGTTAATGGGGTATGGCGTGCAAGAAAGTTGTGAGCTTTACACTAACCTACGACTCTAGCACTTATTTATAGATCAAGGTATAGGAATTAATTGCACATTCCCAAGTCGAATCCCGTGATCTCTTGAAAGTTTAAAGTGATTTTCTATAGTTATATCGATACATCTATCTATTCATCCACTTGCAAGCTCTTTTCTTCACTTCCGGTTCATCGCCAATTAACCGATACAAAAGTCGAGCCGATTGTCGTAAAGATGTTGAAGGGGTCTGTTGATCTCGAAATGGTTAAGCAAAGAGATTTGTGAAGGACATCCACGCGATTTGTCTGCGCTTTTTATTAGAGATCTTAACCTCCATTTCTGCTCGTATTGAATTTGAGCTCGTGGTCTACGCACAAAATTCATTGTGAGTGTGAATAAAAACCAATGGCGGGAGGTATGTGATTTTTTACCGGACATTATAATTTTATTTTCCGCACATATAGGTTTTTACCGGGCATTTAAGAATTGTTTTTAGTTGCTCACATTAAAAACATTTAAGAATTTTAAAGCTTTTATTTTTTAGATTCTTTTAAGTTTTTTAGAATTGATATTTAGCTTCAACTTTACATGACTTGGGCCTTACAGCTTTTTTCTCCGCATTAGAGAATTTTTTATTTAGTTATTAATTAACACAGGAGTCTCGGGCTATGTAAACTTACCTCATTCTTCGCCTTTTTTTAATGCGTAAGTGCAATCTCTCACTTCCGATTATCGTAAACAGCTTTTCCTACCTCTCGTTGCATCCTTAATATTTTTCTCTATCAAAGACCGCAATATTGTATAAAACACATAAGGTCCACTATACAACTCCCAACTCCTAGGAAAATTTAAGAAGAACTAATAACCTAATGAAGCCGTTGTCTCTTACCTTTGCAACAAAACTAGTGACACCCGTGATGAGAAAGTTCTTTTCCTTCATAAAATCTACAATTCCAAGACCCCTCAATGGAGCTATGTTGGGAGAGATGCTTGTTGTAGAAATGCTCTCCATTATTACACCGCTACTTGCCGCTCCACTAATCCACTTGATCTTCTTTGAGCCGAGAACAAATTAGTGCCTCGTGACGTGCGAAGTTGTTGATTTCTTGCATCCCCGATATGCTTTCTTGGGGCCTCTTGGTACAAAGTTGGATAAAGGCCGAGAGAAGGGACTGTCTTCTTGATTGGGAGGACCAACTCCAATTTCTTATCCAAATAATTTGCGTGATGAAAACCCCGTAGAATTCTTTAGATGCGTAGCTACTTGTGATGTGGCCATGACAAAGGCTTTGGGATTTTGGTAACACTCGGAAGCCGTTTGGGAATCGCGACGTACATATGCAAGTGGAACCGCATTTAAGTCGAGGGAATGGTGGTTCACATATATTAAAAAGCCGATTAATGCATTTACCGATCTCCATGCAAGCTTGTCAATGGCCTAATCTTTTGTCGACTCTTTATACAAGCCGAATTGAATACTCTACAACCTACCACTAAAAGACCTTTAACGTATCCAAGAAAGTCATATAGCATTTCCAATTTTCTCTAATATAATTGTTTTACTTTCTCGGGGTTTTATCGACATACTTTTTTGTAAAAAATAAATTACATCTATATTTTAGATTTTTGTGATTTTTATTATAAAAGAAAATTTTTTATTAGGATTTGGTTATTTTTAGAATTAACTAGTGTGAATTATTTTTAAGACAAAGCTGAAAAAATCTATTAATTTTAAAAAAATAAATAGCATAATTAAGACTTTTAAAATTAGCCATTAGAAATTAATTATTAAATTAATTCTAATAAAGTTTTAGTTTTAAAACTAGTTATTTAGAATCAAATAATTTTAATTATATATATTTATAATATTTAAATTATAAGAATATCATAAGAATAAATTAAATAAAATTAATAATATTACAAAGTGGGCTTGATTGCTGGAAAACTTCATAGTTCAGACGGGTTTGAATCAAGGGAGTTCTGGGATGGGTGACCTCCCTGAAAGTACTCGGCTACAGAGTGCAAGCTCCGAAAAGTGATGATTGAACATATGTGACTCATTTCACTAGTTTCAATCCCACTTCTTCACCCTCCGAGCATCACCGATGCAATGAGTGCTAAGTGGACTATTCAAAAATCATTCATTTCACTAGATTCAATCCCACTTCTTCACCCTTGTGAGCATCATTCATTTCACTAGATTCAATCCCACTTCATCATTCATTTCACTAGATTGAATCTCACTTCTTCACTCGTGAGCATCAACCAATGTGCAAGCACCGAAAGTGATGATCGACCCTATGTGACTCATTTCACTAGTTTCAATCCCACTTCTTCACCCCCGTGAGCATTAGCCGATGCAATGAGTGTTAAGTGGACTATTAAAAAATCATTCATTTCACTAGATTCAATCCCACTTCTTCACCTGCGGTGAGAATCATTCATTTCCCTAGATTCAATCTCACTCTTCACCCTTGTGAGCATCACCGGGTCGGAATGAGTGCTAATCTAAATGGACTATTCAAAAAATCATGAGAAATTGGTTAGTTAAGACTATCTCTCATGGAAATGGTCATAGATAAATGGGCAATCCATGCAATGAGTGCTAAGCTAAGAGGACTATTCAAAAATCATGAAAAATTGGTCGAGCAAGACTACCTTGTTGAGATTGCAACAAGATGATGAGCTTAGTGAAAAGAGTCACCTTCACTAAGTGGGCCCGCAGGCTATTTTTGGTGTAAGTTTATTTTTTAGACTATGTCTATTTTTAGACATGTCGATCATATTCTATGAGTTGCGTGATGCTATTTGTGGATGGTTGGTCAAGTTGGAAAAATAGATGGATTTCTATTTTTAGACATATAGCGTAATCTATTTTTAGATTGTCGGGCCTGAAAAATAGATATGTCGAATATTATTAGCTCTTAATAATATTTAGACTATAAACATTATCTTATTCTCTTGGAGCACTTCAATTAAGTGCACGATGTGGCACAGAGTTGACATGTATGGAATTATGATATTCCCGAGGGTTAAGTGGAGCTATTGCATGGAGACTTCAATTAGAACTCATGTGATCGTAGTTTGGTGGAGTTATTGAGGTAGTTGGTGGAGTTGTGTTCAATTTAACCGAGTTAAACATAGTTGAGCTAGTTGTATCTAGTCTAACCTGATTGATACACTAGTGAGAGTGGTGTGAATTAATTATTAATTAATTCACTAATTATTAACTCATTAATCAACTAAAAAATACACGCTAACTATAGTGCATGGACAAGCTTTAGTGGAGACCAGATGAAGAGGTAGATGAAAGAGCAAGCAGACTATCACTTTGTGACTATAGTGCTGCATGATTTACAACAAATAGTGGTTGGGGATTCCAATGAGGATTGCGTGAGCAAGGCTGGACCAATTCGATTTCATTCGTAGCCATTCTTCAGCAGAGTGATTGCGTAGTAGAGGCAAAGCAGCAGGTAAGTGAGATCGGGAGCATGAGATTTGCTAGATCGGACCTGATTAGTGTGTAGCAATTGGAGATTGTACTCGAGAGCTTGTGAGGAGCTTTGTATGATGATTGTTACATGATCTCTATGACATATAATATACAGATAGTTGGGGGTTTTTCAGCTTTAAGCTTTCCCATAAAATACCGTGTTCATATGTGTGAATGTTTATGGTTTTAATGTGTGCATGAAATTGATTTTATTTCCGCAATTAATGATCAATGGTAGAAGAGATTTCTGTATTGTGCATGAAGTCAAATAGTGTGTGATCAGGAGAATCTCTGGATGTATAACATATCAGTTATATAAATTTCTACATGGTATCGGAGCAATATTGATCATTGGAGCACTGCAAAGCATTAAAGCAGCTTGAGTTTTGTGCCGGTGGAATTCGAATTTTGCAGCAGTTGTTTTCTTGGTGTCGAAGTTGAGATGTCTTTCAACCAATTGCGATTGGAGTATTCCCTTGAGGGCAAATCGAATTATATTGCATGGAAGGACAGATGGAGGCTGTGCCGGATGACAATGGGTTGAAGGAGTTCATAGATGCAGAAATTCGAAACCCGTTTTCTAGCAATGCCGCCGCACTTGATGCATGGAAAAAGAAGACAAAAAATGACGAAGGATTCTCGTTGGAAGGTGTGAAGGATCACATAGTGTCCAAATTTCTTCATGGTAAAGCTTCTCCATTCTTGATGTGGAAAGCTTTGACATATTTATTCCAAAGCAAGAGCGACCAAACGAAGTTGGAGCTCAAGGATAAACTCAAGAACATAAAAATGGAGAAAGGCGAGAGTATACCCAAGTACCTCATCAAAGCTTGTCCAAAGGCAGTGGATGAGCCGGGAAGTGTGGGGGTTATTGTAGATGATGAGGACTTGGTGAGCTTGGCTCTCCTTGGGCTTCCAAAGAGTTGGCATTCCTATCGTGACTCGCCAATGGCTCTGAGAAATTTCCAGGATGGGAACGAATTTGGCCTGATCTTGTGCAAGAGGAGATAAGGCAGTATATACTAGGGACTCGATCTTCATCGAAGAGTGCAGATGAAGAAAATTGCGCTTGGCCGCCAAAGCAAGGAAGGGGAAGAGCAAAGAATGCTTCTCAATCCGGTGCGAAAGGCAAGAAGCAGTGACATGTCCAAGGTGAAGTGCTTTCACCGTCACCAACACGAACATTACGCCACTAATTGTCCACCGAAGAAGAAAATAAGTAGGCACAGCCGTGATCTGCACTGAGAGGTTTTAGCCTCGCTAGCTTTGAGCTAGATTTTTCGCTGATCACATGCTTGGTCTCAAGTATGATGGGTTCAAAGTGGTTTCTTGACAATGGTGCGTATTTTCATATGACCGAGACAAAGATTTGTTTACCGATCTCGGATGAGAAAGATCTTGGGAGTGGACATCGAGATGGGCGATGGCATGGTAGATACATGCGACCCGTGATCGGTACCATTTCCTTTGAGAGGGAGTCTAGTAAACCCTTCGTATTGAAGTAAGTGATGCATGTTCCAGGATTGAAGAAGAATCTAATCTCGGTGGCCATGTTGGAAGACAAGGGATATGATGAACAACATGAAAAGGTCCGAGACTTGCTAAAAGCCATCGATGATCAATTCGTCACTTTAGAAAAGGCACTAGCAAGCACCCTAATTATGAAGTTCTCATCCCTAAGGCTCGACAAAAGGTGTGCGAGCACATCATGCAAATGAGGGACACTCCGTGCTCAACCGAAGAAACTCGAGGTTGAAATATCGTAGTCTTTCCCGGTGCACTACATTCCGTAACACCCTTCCACACCAATACGGACCTTTCAAAATCTCATACAACACACATAAGGATAAATGGTCAATTAAATGAACTCATGACCATGTGTGTTCAAGAGGAAGAGAGACCGGTGATGGAAATGAGAAAGTGCAATGCCGGCAACGCGAGGAAAGGGCAAATCTCAAGCTAATCGGAAAGGAAAAGGTAAAATACCTCCCCAAGCCGATATCAAGAAGGATTCCAAATGTTTCTTCCGTAAAAAGAAGGGACGCATGAAGAAGGAATGCGCCAAATTTCGAAATGGCTTGCGTACAAAGGTAATCCAATATCGTTTGTTTGTTATGAATCTACGATGGTTAATGTCAATATTAACACCCGGTGGATTGATTTCTCGATCAGCAATTCACATTTCGAATTCCTGCTGTGGTTTGCAAAACCGAAGGAAGCCAGCTGGAAGTGAGCAAAGCATCTTATCGTAGGAAACAAGATGGGCTCGCATGTGGAGGCTATAGGAACATGCTATTTAACTTTAAGTAGTGGCTTTGTTTTAGAATTAGAAAAGACCTTTTATGTACCAAGTTTCTCTAGAAAACTTCTGATTTCAGCCTTTCAAGGCTTGTACCTTTTGGATATTCCTTTAACTTTTCGTTTAAACATCCTTTAGTTTATTTTGCAATCCGATCGTGTTGGGAATGGTATTTTGTCTAATGGTCTTTACCGCATAAATTTACAACAATGTCACTTATGATTCAATGCATGTTCACACCGTTATTAAAAGATGTGTTATCGATGAAAATTCCTCTAAATTATGGCACCGTAGACTAGGTCATATCTCCATAGAAAGGAATTGAAAAGATTGGTAAATGAAGGGGTACTTAATACTCTCCGGATTTTACCGATTTTGAGACTCGTGTGGACCGCATAAAGGGAAAGCACTCGACCAACAAGTCAAAGAAAGGTGCCAATAGGAGTTCAAAGTACATAGTAGAAATCATACATACCGAAATATGTAGTCCGAAAGCATGGACTCACATGGTCGCAGATACTTCATCTCCTTTATAGATGATTACTCACGATATATGTATCTCTACATGCTTCATAAAAAGAGATAAGCATTAGATGCCTTTAAGATCTTTAAGGCTCAAGTAGAGAATCAATGCAAGTAAGCAAAATTAAGATCGTGGAGATCGTATAGAGGTGGGGAATATTATGGTAGATACGCAAAGATGGACAAGCACTGGCCATTCGCTAAATTTCTTCAAGAGCATGGGATTGTTGCCCAATACACCATGCCTCGGTTCACCCGACCGTAATGGTGTAAAGCGCAGTTAGAAGAAATCGAAACATTATTGGACATGGTGCGGAGTATGGCGCTAGCGTAGCCTCCAATCTTCCTAAATTCGTGTGGACCGAAGCACTTAAGACGACAGTATGTATATATTAAACCGCAGTTCCAACCAAGGTTGTTCCTAAAATGCCATTTGAATTATGGAAAGGTTGGAAACCGAGTTTGCGGCATATGCGCATTTGGGGATGTCCGTATCGAAGTGAGAATATAATCCACAAGAGAGGAAGCTAGGACCCAAGGACCATTAGTGGGTATTTCATTGGATATGCCGAAAGGTCTAAAGGTTATAGATTTTATTGTCCATCTAACAAGCACTAGGATTGTGGAGTCAAGAAATGCAAAGTTTTCTTGAAAATGACCTCGATCAAAGAGCGATCAAGCCAGGAACATAGTCTCTCGAGAAGGATCATTCGTAATCTCAACCTTCCACCTCAAGTGAAAGATTGGTTATTTGTTTCACAAGACTTCCCTCAAGTACAAACTCGGTGTTGAACAACCAATTGTTGAAGTTCCACAAGCCGCCGATCGACATTCCAAAGAGAGATCGTATAGTTCAAGAATTGCCAAGAATTTTTGAACAAACGCAGTTGAACCACATACTTCACAGAAAATGGTGGGACAACATTAAGAAGATCTACTAGACCAAAGAGATCAACAATTCTCGATGATTATGTTGTGTATCTACAAGAACTTGACTACGACATTGGAGCCGAAAAATGATCCTCGCCTTTTTCACAAGCCATGAGATGCAAAGAATCGTAAATTATGGTACGATGCCATGAAGGAAGAGATGAATTCTATGAAGAGTAATGAAGTTTGGGATCTTGTTGAGTTGCCTAATGGTGCAAAGCCATTGGATGTAAATGAGTCTTTAAGACAAAGAAATACTCATTGGGCAACATTGAGAGATACAAGGCTAGACTTGTTGTAAAGGGGTTCACTCGTAAAGAAGGAATTGATTACAAGGAGACTTTCTCTCCCGTATCTAAGAAAGATTCCTTGCGCATTATTATGGCATTAGTAGCCCATTTTGACTTGGAGTTGCATAAAATGGATGTGAAAACGACATTTCTCAATGGAGATATAGAGGAGGAGGTTTACATGAAACAACCCGAAGGAATATCCTCTAGTGATGGTGAGCATTTGGTTTGCAAGCTCAAGAAGTCATTATAATGGATTAAAACAAGCATCCCGCCAATGGTATTTAAAATTTCATAATGTAATTTCTTCCTTTGGTTTTGTAGAAAACATTATGGATGAATGTATATACCTTAAAGTCAAAGGAGTAAAATCGTTTTCTTGTTTTATATGTGGATGACATTTAACTAGCAACCAATGGTAAGGGTTTGCTACATGAGGTGAAACAATTCCTCTCTAAAAAATTTCGATATGAAGGATATGGGTGAGGCATCTTATGTCATTGGCATTAAGATCCACAGAGACAAAGCATTTCGAGGCATCTTGGTTCCGTCTCAGAAACCTATATTAATAAAATTTTAGAGAGATTTCCTGGATGAAGGATTTGTTCACCAAGTGTTGCTCCCATTGTGAAGGGTGATAGGTTCAATTTGGAATCAATGCCCGAAGAATGACTTTGAAAGGGAACAAATGAAGAACATTCCATATGCTTATGATGCTCGGAAGCCTAATGTATGCCCGTGCATGCACAAGACCTCGACATTGCATTTGTTGGGGAATGTTGGGACGATATCGTAGTAATCCAGCTTTAGACTCATCGGAGAGCTAAAAGAAAGTAATGAGGTACCTTCAGGGAACCAAAAACCGCATGCTTATGTATAGACTGGACGGACAATTGTGAAGTGATTGGCTACTCGTATTCCTCGACTTTGTCGGATGTGTTGATTCACGAAATCAACATCAGGGATACATTTTTATGATGGCTGGAGCTCGTATCACGGAGGAGTGCCAAACGCACCTTGATTGCCACTTCTACTATGGAAGCCGAGTTCGTCTCCCGTTTTGAGGCTACTTTAGATGGTGTATGGCTTAAGAATTTCATTTACGGGCTTAGAATTATGGATTCTATCTCTAATCCATTGAGACTATATTAGCGACAATTCAGCCGGTCGTTTTTATGGCTAAGAACAACAAAAGTGGGAGTCGAAATAAACACATCGTACATTAAGTATTTAGCTATAAGGGAACGTGTTAAAGAAAAGAAAGTGGTCATTGAGAACATTAGCACCGAGGTTGATGATCGCCGATCCTTTGACTAAGGGCATGCCACCATTTAAATTCAAGGATCATGTAATGAATATGGGACTTGGTTCCATTATGTAGATTCTCATTGTATGAACAATGTTATTTTAATGAAATTTTAATTATTGTGATGTTTTTTCTCATATTTATGTGCACCTTAATTTGATTTGAAGAGAATTCATTTGTGTAGGACCGTGAGGACCAAGAATAAACATGGGGTTTATTCATTAAGAAATTGTTGTCACATAAATTTTAATAAGAATAAATACATAGTAATACATGGAAGATAATACTCGTCATTAGAGGACTTATCGCCATGATTCATGTATCTATTGCTTAATACAGATTATCAATGGGTTTTAAGATGAGACATTAATTTTGGAAGTATGGACTAAGTGGGAGAATGTTACGCTCTCTCTCAACTCGGAGTTATTTCTCGAAACAACTCGAGTGAAAATTGGAAACCAACTGCAGTGATTTCCTTTAATTTATGGAAACTAACCGCAGTAATTTCCTTAAATTATGGAAATCAACTACAGACATTAATTTCTTGTTGGGAGCTTCGAAGTGGTCTATTACTCCCACCGCAGTTTCTCTACCATGATCAAGTGAGCATTAGACACATAGCCAACGTAAGCTTGATGGAAGCTAGGCTATAAAATTTCCGTTTGGTCCCCAAGCTCACTAATTCAATCCTTTCGCTTTTTACACCATCAAGCTATGAATGAGCAGAGCTTGAAGACTTTTTTCAGATTTTCTTCATTTGGGTGTTCTTTAGATTTCTTTGATACCATTAGTAATAGTAGCAATGGAGGTTAATGGGGTATGGCGTGCAAGAAAGTTGTGAGCTTTACACTAACCTACGACTCTAGCACTTATTTATAGATCAAAGGTATAGGAATTAATTGCACATTCCCAAGTCGAATCCTCGTGATCTCTGAAAGTTTAAAGTGATTTTCTAGTAGTTATATCGATACATCTATCTATTCATCCACTTGCGTAAGCTCTTTCTTCACTGTTCACCGCCAATTAACCGATACAAAACAGCCGAAACGATCGGTAAAGATGTTGAAGGGGTCTGTTGATCTCAAATGGTTAAGCAAAGAGATTTGTGAAGGACATCCACGCGATTTGTCTGCGCTTTTTATTAGAGATCTTAACCTCCATTTCCGCTCGTATTGAATTTGAGCTCGTGGTCTACGCACAAAATTCATTGTGAGTGTGAATAAAACCAATGGCGGGAGGTATGTGATTTTTTACTCGACATTATAGTTTTATTTTCCGCACATATAGGTTTTTTACCGGGGCATTTAAGAATTGTTTTTAGTTGCTTACATTAAAAACATTTAAGAATTTTAAAGCTTTTATTTTTTAGATTCTTTTAAGTTTTTAGAATCGATATTTAGCTTCAACTTACATCACTTGGGCCTCACATGACTTTTTTTCCGCATTAGAGAATTTTTTATTTAGTTATTATTAACACAGGAGTCTCAGGGCTATGTAAACTTACCTCATCTTCTTCGCTTTTTTTAATGCGTATGTAATCTCTCACTCGATTATCGAAATCAAATTTTCCTACCTCTCGGGGTTGCATCCTTAATATTTTTCTCTATCAAAGACCGCAATATTGTGTAAAACACATAAGGTCCACTATACAACTCCCCAACTCCTAGTAAAATTTAAGAAGAAACTAATAACCTAATGAAGTCGTTTGTCTCTTACACTTTTGCAACAAAACCAAAGTGACACCTCCGTGATGAGAAAGTTCTTTTCCTTCATAAAATCTACAATTCCAAGACCCCTCAATGGAGCTATGTTGGGAGAGATGCTTGTTGTAGAAATGCTCTCCATTATTACACCGCTACTTGCCGCTCCACTAATCCACTTGATCTTCATTTGAGCCGAGAACAAATTAGTGCCTTCGTAAGTGCAGAAGTCGTTGATTTCTTGCATCCCCCGATATGCTTTCTTGGGGCCTCTTGGTACAAAAGTTGGATAAAGGCCGAGAGAAGGGACTGTCTTCTTGATTGGGATGGACCAACTCCGATTTCTTATCCAAATAATTTGCAGATGAAAACCCCGTGAGAATTCTTTAGATGCAGCTACTTGTGACGTGGCATGATGATCTCATTTCCCACCGCCACAGTCATTAATGCGCTCAGCAGAAATGCTCACGTTAGATTAAAGCCGTAGATCATCGTGCGGATATTTCCCCGCCCGGACGCATATAGCCCTAGGGCAAAGAAATAAGGGATCGCCCGCATGACGTCATTTCGATTTGTAACACCGAAGTCGCTAGAACCTGCACATATGCAAGGGAACCGCATTTAAGTCGAGGGAATGGTGGTTCACATATATTAAAAAGCCGATTAATGCATTTACCGATCTCCATGCAGCTTGTCAATGGCCTAATCTTTTGTCGACTCTTATACAAGCCGAATTGAATACTCTACAACTACCACTAAAAGACCTTTAACGTATCCAAGAAAAGTCATATAGCATTTCCAATTTTCTCTAATATAATTGTTTTACTTTCTCCCTGGGTTTTATTGACATACTTTTTTGTAAAAAATAATACTATACATGCTAGATTTTATATTTTTGTGATTTTTTATTATAAAAGAAAAAGTTTTTATTAGGATTTGCTATTTTTAGAATTAATTTCAGTGTGAATTATTTTTAAGACAAAGTCTGAAAAAATCTATTAATTTTAAAAAAATAAATAGCATAATTAAGACTTTTTAAAATTAGCCATTAGAAATTAATTATTAAATTAATTCTAATAAAGTTTTAGTTTTAAACTAGTTATTTAGAATCTAGTCAATTTTAATTATATATATTTATAATATTTAAATTATAAGAATATCATAAGAATAAATTAAATAAAATTAATAATATTACAAAGTGGGCTTGATTAGCTGGAAAAACTTCATAGTTCAACATGGTTTGAATCAAGGGAGTTCGTGGGATGGGTGACCTCCCTAAAGTACTGCCAGATAGTGCAAGCTCCGAAAAGTGATGATTGAACATATGTGACTCATTTCACTAGTTTCAATCCCACTTCTTCACCCCTCCGAGCATCACCGATGCAATGAGTGCTAAGTGGACTATTCAAAATCATTCATTTCACTAGATTCAATCCCACTTCTTCACCCTTGTGAGCATCATTCATTTCACTAGATTCAATCCCACTTCATCATTCATTTCACTAGATTGAATCTCACTTCTTCACCCCGTGAGCATCAACCAATGTGCAAGCACCGAAAGTGATGATCGACCCCATGTGACTCATTTCACTAGTTTCAATCCCACTCCTTCACCCCCCGTGAGCATTAGCCGATGCAATGAGTGCTATGGACTATTAAAAAATCATTCATTTCACTAGATTCAATCCCACTTCTTCACCCGTGTGAGAATCATTCATTTCCTAGATTCAATCTCACTCTTCACCCTTGTGAGCATCACCGGTCGGAATGAGTGCTAATCTAAATGGACTATTCAAAAATCATGAGAAATTGGTTAGTTAAGACTATCTCTCATGAAATGGTCATAGATAAATGGCAATCCATGCAATGAGTGCTAAGCTAAGAGGACTATTCAAAAATCATGAGAAAATTGGTCAAGCTAAGACTACCTTGTTGAGATTGCAACAAGATGATGAGCTTAGTGAAAAGAGTCACCTTCACTAAGTGGGCCCGCAGCTATTTTTGGTGTAAGTCTATTTTTTAGACTATGTCTATTTTTAGACATGTCGATCATATTCTATGAGTTGCGTGATGCTATTTGTGGATGGTTGGTCAAGTTGGAAAACTAGATGGATTTCTATTTTTAGACATATTAGCGTACCTATTTTTAGATTGTCATCTAAAAATAGATATGTCGAATATTATTAGCTCTTAATAATATTTGGACTATAAACATTATCTTATTCTCTTGGAGCACTTCAATTAAGTGCACAGATGTGGCAATATGAGTCGACATGGTATGAATTACGATATTCCCGAGGGTTAAGTGGAGCTATTGCATGGAGACTTCAATTAGAACTCATGTGACAAGTAGTTTGGTGGAGTTATTGAGGTAGTTGGTGGAGTTGTGTTCAATTTAACCGAGTTAAACATAGTTGAGCTAGTTGTATCTAGTCTAACCGATTGATACACTAGTGAGAGTGGTGTGAATTAATTATTAATTAATTCACTAATTATTAACTCATTAATCAACTAAAAAATACATCGCTTAACTACAAGTGCATGGACAGCTTTAGTGGAGACCAAAGAAGAGGTAGATGAAAGAGCAGCAGACTACTGGGCTCAGACTATAGTGTTGCATGATTTGCAACAAACAAATGGTTGAGGATTCCAATGAGGATTGCGTGAGCAAGGCTAGACCAATTCGATGTTCTATTCGTAGCCATTCTTCAAAGAGTGATCATAGCGTAGAGGCAAAGCAGCGGTGAGCGCAGATTGGAGCATGAGATTTGCTAGATCGGACCTCGATTAGTGTGTAGCAATTGGAGATTGTACTGAGAGCTTGTGAGGAGCTTTGCATGATGATTGTTACATGATCTCTATGACATATAATATACAGATAGTTGGGGGTTTTTCAGCTTTAAGCTTTCCCATAAAATACCGTGTTCATATGTGTGAATGTTTATGGTTTTAATGTGTGCATGCAAATTGATTTTATTTCCGTAATTAATGATCAATGGTAGAAGAGATTCTCGTATTGTGCATGAAGTCAAATAGTGTGTGATCATGGAGAATATCGGATGTATAACATATCAGCTTATATAAATTTCTACATGGTATCGGAGCAATATTGATCATTGGAGCAATTGCAAAGCATTAAAGCAGACTTGAGTTTTGTGCCGGTGGAATTCGAATTTGCAGCAGTTGTTTTCTTGGTGTCGAAGTTGAGATGTCTTTCAACAAATTGCGATTGGAGTATTCCCTTGAGGGCAACTCAACTATATTGCATGGAAGGACAGGATGGAGGCTGTGCGATGACAAATGGGTTGAAGGAGTTCATAGATGCAGAAATTCCAAAACCCGTTTTCTAGCGATGCCGCCGCACTTCTTGATGCATGGAAAAAGAAGACAGAAAAATGTCGAAGGATTCTGTTGGAAGGTGTGAAGGATCACATAGTGTCCACTTTCTTCATGGTAAAGCTTCTCCGCTTCTTGATGTGGAAAGCTTTGACATATTTATTCCAAAGCAAGAGCGACCAAACGGAAGTTGGAGCTCAAGGATAAACTCAAGAACATAAAAATGGAGAAAGGCGACAGTATACCCAAGTACCCTCACGAAGCTTTGTCCAAGCATGGCAGGATGAGCCGGGAAGTGTGGGGGTTATTGTAGATGACGAGGACTTGGTGAGCTTGGCTCTCCTTGGGCTTCCAAAGAGTTGGCATTCCTACTCGACTCCGCCAATGGCTCCGGGAGAAATTTCCAGGATGGGAACGACTTGGTCGATCTGTGCAAGAGGAGATAAGGCGGACATACTAGGGACTCGATCTTCATCGAAGAGTGCAGATGAAGAAAATTGCGCTTGGCTGCCAAAGCAAGGAAGGGAAGAGCAAGAAGAATGCTTCTCAATCCGGTGCGAAAGGCAAGAAGCAGTGACATGTCCAAGGTGAAGTGCTTTCACCGTCACCAACACGAACATTACGCCACTAATTGTCCACCGAAGAAGAAAAATAAGCAAAGCCGCTGGATCTCGTAGCTCGGGAGAGGCTTTTAGCCTCGCAGTACTTTGAGCTAGATTTTTCGCTGATCACATGCTTGGTCTCAAGTATGATGGGTTCACAGTGGTTTCTTGACAATGGTGCGTATTTTCATATGATCCGTGAGACAAAGATTTGTTTACCGATCCGGATGAGAAAGATCTTGGAGTGGACATCGAGATGGGCGATGATGGTAGATACATAAAGGCGACCCGTATCGGTACCATTTCCTTTGAGAGGGAGTCTAGTAAACCCTTCGTATTGAAGTAAGTGATGCATGTTCCGTGATTGAAGAAGAATCTAATCTCGGTGGCCATGTTGGAAGACAAGGATATGATGGAACAACATGAAAAGGTCCGAGACTTGCTGAAAGCCATTGATGATCAATTCGTCACTTCAGACAAGGCACTAGCAAGCATCCTAATTATGAAGTTCTCATCCCTAAGGCTCAGCAGTGTAAAAGGTGTGCGCGAGCACATCATGCAAATGAGGGACACTGCGGCTCAACTGAAGAAACTCGAGGTTGAAATATCAGAATCTTTCCTGGTGCACTACATCCTGAACACCCTTCCACACCAATATGGACCTTTCAAAATATCATACAACACACATAAGGATAAATGGTCAATTAATGAACTCATGACCATGTGTGTTCAAGAGGAAGAGAGACTGGTGATGGAAATGGGAGAAAGTGCAATGCTGGCAACGCGAGGAAAGGGAAAATCTCAAGCCAATCGGAAAGGGAAAGGTAAAATACCTCCCCAAGCCGATATCAAGAAGGATTCCAAATGTTTCTTCTGTAAAAAGAAGGGACACATGAAGAAGGAATGCGCCAAATTTCAGAAATGGCTTGTAGACAAAGGTAATCCAATCTCGTTTGTTTGTTATGAATCTAATATGGTTAATGTCAATATTAACACCTGGTGGATTGATTCTGGATCAACAATTCACATTTCGAATTCCTTGCAGGGTTTTCAAAACCGAAGGAAGCCAGTGGGAAGTGAGTAAAGCATCTTATCAGGAAACAAGATGGGCTCACATGTGGAGGCTATAAGAACATGCTATTTAACTTTAAGTAGTGGCTTTGTTTTAGAATTAGAAAAGACCTTTTATGTACCAAGTTTCTCTAGAAACTTGATTTCAGTTTCAAGGCTTGTACCTTTTGGATATTCCTTTAAATTTTCAGAAACATCCTTTAGTTTATTTTATAAATCTGATTGTGTTGGGAATGGTATTTTGTCTAATGGTCTTTACTGCATTAATTTACAAAACAATGTCACTTATGATTCAATGCATGTTCACACTGGCACTAAAAGATGTGTTATTAATGAAAATTCCTCTAAATTATGGCATCAGAGACTAGGTCATATCTCCATAGAAAGAATTAAAATATTGATAAATGAAGGGGTACTTAATACTCTGGATTTTACTGATTTTGAGACTTGTGTGGACTGCATAAAGGGAAAGCAGACCAACAAGTCAAAGAAAGGTGCCAATAGGAGTTCAGACATAGTAGAAATCATACATACTGATATATGTAGTCCAGACATGGAATCAAATGGTCAGAGATACTTCATCTCCTTTATAGATGATTAATCACGATATATGTATCTCTACATGCTTCATAAAAAGAGCGAAGCATTAGATGCCTTTAAGATCTTTAAGGCTGAAGTAGAGAATCAATGCGGCAAGCAAATTAAGATCGTGAGATCAGATAGAGGTGGAGAATATTATGGTAGATACACAGAAGATGGACAAGCACCTGGGCCATTCGCTAAATTTCTTCAAGAGCATGGGATTGTTGCCCAATACACCATGCCTGGTTCACTCGACCAGAATGGTGTAGCAGAAAGAAGAAATTGAACATTATTGGACATGGTGCAGAGTATGCTTAGCAGCTCCAATCTTCCTAAATTCGTGTGGACTGAAGCACTTAAGACGATAGTGTATATATTAAACCGAGTTCCAACCAAGGTTGTTCCTAAAACGCCATTTGAATTATGGAAAGGTTGGAAACTGAGTTTGCGACATATGCACATTTGGGGATGTCCGTCTGAAGTGAGAATATATAATCCACAAGAGAAGAAGCTAGACCCAAGGACCATTAGTGGGTATTTCATTGGATATGCTGAAAGGTCTAAAGGTTATAGATTTTATTTTCCATCTAACAGCACTAGGATTGTGGAGTCAAGAAACGCATAGTTTCTTGAAAATGACCTGATCAGTGGGAGCGATCAAGCCAGGAACATAGTTTCTGAGAAGGATCATTCAGAATCTCAACCTTCCACCTCAAGTGAAAGATTGGTTATTGTTCACAGCACCCCTCAAGTACAAATTGGTGTTGAACAACCAATTGTTGAAGTTCCACAAGCTGCTGACGACATTCCAGTAGATCAGATAGTTCAAGAATTGACAAGAATTTTTGAACAAAGAGTTGAACCACATACTTCTCAGGAAAATGGTGGGACAACATTAAGAAGATCTACTAGACCAAAGAGATCAGCAATTTCTGATGATTATGTTGTGTATCTACAAGAACTTGACTACGACATTGGAGCCGAAAATGATCCTCAGTCTTTTTCACAAGCCATGAGATGCAAAGAATCAGAATTATGGTACGATGCCATGAAGGAAGAGATGAATTCTATGAAGAGTAATGAAGTTTGGGATCTTGTTGAGTTGCCTAATGGTGCAAAAGTCATTGGATGTAAATGAGTCTTTAAGACAAAGAAATACTCATTGGGCAACATTGAGAGATACAAGGCTAGACTTGTTGCAAAGGGGTTCACTCAGAAAGAAGGAATTGATTACAAGGAGACTTTCTCTCCTGTATCTAAGAAAGATTCCTTGCGCATTATTATGGCATTAGTAGCCCATTTTGACTTGGAGTTGCATAAAATGGATGTGAAAACGACATTTCTCAATGGAGATATAGAGGAGGAGGTTTACATGAAACAACCTGAAGGAATATCCTCTAGTGATGGTGAGCATTTGGTTTGCAAGCTCAAGAAGTCATTATACGGATTAAAACAAGCATCCCGCCAATGGTATTTAAAATTTCATAATGTAATTTCTTCCTTTGGTTTTGTAGAAAACATTATGGATGAATGTATATACCTTAAAGTCAGTGGGAGTAAAATCTGTTTTCTTGTTTTATATGTGGATGACATTTAACTAGCAACCAATGGTAAGGGTTTGCTACATGAGGTGAAACAATTCCTCTCTAAAAATTTCGATATGAAGGATATGGGTGAGGCATCTTATGTCATTGGCATTAAGATCCATAGAGACAGATTTCGAGGCATCTTGGTTCTGTCTCAGGAAACCTATATTAATAAAATTTTAGAGAGATTTCGGATGAAGGATTGTTCACCAAGTGTTGCTCCCATTGTGAAGGGTGATAGGTTCAATTTGAATCAATGCCCGAAGAATGACTTTGAAAGGGAACAAATGAAGAACATTCCATATGCTTATGATGTCGGAAGCCTAATGTATGCTCAGGTATGCACAAGACCTGACATTGCATTTGTTGTGGGAATGTTGGGACGATATCAGAGTAATCCAGGTTTAGACCACTGGAGAGCTAAAAAGAAAGTAATGAGGTACCTCCAGGGAACCAAAAACTGCATGCTTATGTATAGACAGACGGACAATTTGGAAGTGATTGGCTACTCAGATTCTGACTTTGCTGGATGTGTTGATTCACGCAAATCAACATCAGGATACATTTTTATGATGGCCAGTGGAGCTGTATCATGGAGGAGTGCCAAACAGACCTTGATTGCCACTTCTACTATGGAAGCCGAGTTCGTCTCCTGTTTTGAGGCTACTTTAGATGGTGTATGGCTTAAGAATTTCATTTCTGGGCTTAGAATTATGGATTCTATCTCTAATCCATTGAGACTATATTGCGACAATTCAGCGGCTGTTTTTATGGCTAAGAACAACAAAAGTGGGAGTCGAAATAAACACATCGACATTAAGTATTTAGCTATAAGGGAACGTGTTAAAGAAAAGAAAGTGGTCATTGAGCACATTAGCACTGAGTTGATGATCGCTGATCCTTTGACTAAGGGCATGCCACCATTTAAATTCAAGGATCATGTAATGAATATGGGACTTGGTTCCATTATGTAGATTCTCATTGTATGAACAATGTTATTTTAATGAAATTCTTAATTATTGTGATGTTTTTCTCATATTTATGTGCACCTTAATTTGATTTGAAGAGAATTCATTTGTGTAGGACCGTGGTAGGACCAAGAATAAACATGGGGTTTATTCATTAAGAAATTGTTGCCACATAAATTTTAATAAGAATAAATACATAGTAATACATGGAAGATAATACTCGTCATTAGAGGACTTATCGCCATGATTCATGTATCTATTGCTTAATACAGATTATCAATGGGTTTTAAGATGAGACATTAATTTTGGAAGTATGGACTAAGTGGGAGAATGTTACGCTCCCTCTCTCAACTGGAGTTATTTCTGGAAACAACTGGAGTAAAATTCTGGAAACCAACTGCAGTGATTTCCTTAATTTATGGAAACTAACTGCAATAATTTCCTTAAATTATGGAAATCAACTACAGTACATTAATTTCTTGTTGGGAGCTTCTGAAGTGGTCTATTACTCCCACTGCAGTTCTCTACCATGATCAGTGGAGCATTAGACACATAGCCAACAGAAGCTTGATGGAAGCTAGGCTATAAAATTTCTGTTTGGTCCCCAAGCTCACTAATTCAATCCTTTCAGTTTTACACCATCAAGCTATGAATGAGCAGAGCTTGGAAGACTTTTTCAGATTTTCTTCATTTGGGTGTTCTTTAGATTTCTTTTGATACCATTAGTAATAGTAGCAATGGAGGTTAATGGGGTATGGCGTGCAAGAAAGTTGTGAGCTTTACACTAACCTACGACTCTAGCACTTATTTATAGACAGTGTATAGGAATTAATTGCACATTCCCAAGTCGAATCCTGTGATCTCTTGAAAGTTTAAAGTGATTTTCTATAGTTATATCGATACATCTATCTATTCATCCACTTGCAGAAGCTCTTTTCTTCACTCTGGTTCACTGCCAATTAACCGATACAAAAGCTGAGCTGATTGCTGGGTAAAGATGTTGAAGGGGTCTGTTGATCTCGAAATGGTTAAGCAGTAGATTTGTGAAGGACATCCACGCGATTTGTCTGCGCTTTTATTAGAGATCTTAACCTCCATTTCTGTTCAGATTGAATTTGAGCTCGTGGTCTACGCACAAAATTCATTGTGAGTGTGAATAAAACCAATGGCGGGAGGTATGTGATTTTTACTGGACATTATAATTTTATTTTCCGCACATATAGGTTTTTACTGGGCATTTAAGAATTTTTTTTAGTTGCTCACATTAAAAACATTTAAGAATTTTAAAGCTTTTATTTTTAGATTCTTTTAAGTTTTTAGAATTGATATTTAGCTTCAGCTTACATGACTTGGGCCTTACAGTTTTTTCCGCATTAGAGAATTTTTTATTTAGTTATTAAAAAAAAAAAAAATTAACACAGGAGTCTGGGCTATGTAAACTTACCTCATTCTTCAGTCTTTTTAATGCAGAAGCAGAATCTTCAGCTCTGATTATCAGAAACAGCTTTCCTACCTCTGGTTGCATCCTTAATATTTTCTCTATCAGCACTGCAATATTGTATAAAACACATAAGGTCCACTATACAACTCCCCAACTCCTAGGAAAATTTAAGAAGAACTAATAACCTAATGAAGCTGTTGTCTCTTACCTTTTGCAACAAAACTAGTGACACCTGTGATGAGAAAGTTCTTTTCCTTCATAAAATCTACAATTCCAAGACCCCTCAATGGAGCTATGTTGGGAGAGATGCTTGTTGTAGAAATGCTCTCCATTATTACACTGCTACTTGCTGCCTCCACTAATCCACTTGATCTTCTTTGAGCTGAGAACAAATTAGTGCCTTCAGAAGTGCAGGAAGTTGTTGATTTCTTGCATCCCTGATATGCTTTCTTGGGGCCTCTTGGTACAAAGTTGGATAAAGGCCGAGAGAAGGGACTGGTCTTCTTGATTGGGAGGACCAACTCCAATTTCTTATCCAAATAATTTGCAGATGAAAACCCCAGAGAATTCTTTAGATGCAGAGCTACTTGTGATGTGGCCATGACAGCGTCGGGGATTTTGCAGAACACTGGAAGCTGTTTGGGAACTGCGACAGAATATATGCAAGGGAACTGCATTTAAGTCGAGGGAATGGTGGTTCACATATATTAAAAAGCCGATTAATGCATTTACCGATCTCCATGCAGTTGTCAATGGCCTAATCTTTTGTCAGACTTTATACAAGCCGAATTGAATACTCTACAGCTACCACTAAAAGACCTTTAACGTATCCAAGAAAGTCATATAGCATTTCCAATTTTCTCTAATATAATTGTTTTACTTTCTGGGTTTTATTGACATACTTTTTGTAAAAAATAAATTACATCTATATTTTAGATTTTTGTGATTTTTATTATAAAAGAAATTTTTTTATTAGGATTTGGTTATTTTTAGAATTAACTAGTGTGAATTATTTTTAAGACAAAGCTGAAAAAATCTATTAATTTTAAAAAATAAATAGCATAATTAAGACTTTTAAAATTAGCCATTAGAAATTAATTATTAAATTAATTCTAATAAAGTTTTAGTTTTAAACTAGTTATTTAGAATCAGTCAATTTTAATTATATATATTTATAATATTTAAATTATAAGAATATCATAAGAATAAATTAAATAAAATTAATAATATTACAAAGTGGGCTTGATTGCTGGAAAAACTTCATAGTTCAGCGGGTTTGAATCAAGGGAGTTCTGGGATGGGTGACCTCCCGGAAAGTACTGGCTACAGAGTGCAAGCCCTGAAAGTGATGATTGAACATATGTGACTCATTTCACTAGTTTCAATCCCACTTCTTCACCCCTCCGAGCATCAGCCGATGCAATGAGTGCTAAGTGGACTATTCAAAAATCATTCATTTCACTAGATTCAATCCCACTTCTTCACCCTTGTGAGCATCATTCATTTCACTAGATTCAATCCCACTTCATCATTCATTTCACTAGATTGAATCTCACTTCTTCACCCTGTGAGCATCAACCAATGTGCAAGCACTGAAAGTGATGATTGACCCTATGTGACTCATTTCACTAGTTTCAATCCCACTTCTTCACCCCTGTGAGCATTAGCCGATGCAATGAGTGTTAAGTGGACTATTAAAAAATCATTCATTTCACTAGATTCAATCCCACTTCTTCACCCGGGTGAGAATCATTCATTTCCCTAGATTCAATCTCACTCTTCACCCTTGTGAGCATCACTGGCTGGAATGAGTGCTAATCTAAATGGACTATTCAAAAATCATGAGAAATTGGTTAGTTAAGACTATCTCTCATGGAAATGGTCATAGATAAATGGCAATCCATGCAATGAGTGCTAAGCTAAGAGGACTATTCAAAAATCATGAAAAATTGGTCAGTTAAGACTACCTTGTTGAGATTGCAACAAGATGATGAGCTTAGTGAAAAGAGTCACCTTCACTAAGTGGGCCCGCAGGCTATTTTTGGTGTAAGTTTATTTTTAGACTATGTCTATTTTTAGACATGTCGATCATATTCTATGAGTTGCAGGATGCTATTTGTGGATGGTTGGTCAAGTTGGAAAAATAGATGGATTTCTATTTTTAGATGATATATGCACCTATTTTGGTATGTAGATTGTCGGCCTAAAATAGATATGTCAATATTATTAGCTCTTAATAATATTTGGACTATAAACACTATCTTATTCTCTTGGAGCACTTCAGTTAAGTGCACAGATGTGGCACAGGAGCTGACAGAAGGAATTACGCTATTCCTGAGGGTTAAGTGGAGCTATTGCATGGATACTTCAGTTAGAACTCATGTGACAGAGTTTGGTGGATTTATTGAGGTAGTTGATGGAGTTGTGTTCAGTTTAACTGAGTTAAACATAGTTGAGCTAGTTGTATCTAGTCTAACTGATTGATACACTAGTGAGAGTGGTGTGAATTAATTATTAATTAATTCACTAATTATTAACTCATTAATCAACTAAAAAATACATCAGTTAACTACAGTGCATGGACAGTTTCAGTGGAGACCAGTGAAGAGGTAGGTGAAAGAGCAGTGTGACTATCAGTTGTGACTATAGTGTTGCATGATTTGCAACACACAGTGGTTGGAGATGCCAATGAGGATTGTGTGAGAAAGGTTGGACCAATTCGAGTTCATTCAGAGCCATTCTTCAGCAGTGATTGCGCAGTAGAGGCAGGCTAGCAGGTGGCAGAGATTGGAGCATGAGATTTGCTAGATCGGACCTGATTAGTGTGTAGCAATTGGAGATTGTACTGAGAGCTTGTGAGGAGCTTTGTATGATGATTGTTACATTATCTCTATGACATATAATATACAGATAGTTGGGGGTTTTCAGCTTTAAGATTTCCCATAAATTACTGTGTTCATATGTGTGAATTTTTATGGTTTTAATGTGTGCATGCAATTGATTTTATTTCTGCAATTAATGATCAATGGTAGAAGAGATTCTGTATTGTGCATGAAGTCAAATAGTGTGTGATCAGGAGAATCTCGGATGTATAACATATCAGTTATATAAATTTCTACATGGTATCGGAGCAATATTGATCATTGGAGCAATTGCAAAGCATTAAAGCAGTTGAGTTTTGTGCTGGTGGAATTCGAATTTGCAGCAGTGTTTTCTTGGTGTCGAAGTTGAGATGTCTTTCAACCAATTGCGATTGGAGTATTCCCTTGAGGGCAACTCGAATTATATTGCATGGAAGGACAGGATGGAGGCGGTGCTGGATGACAATGGGTTGAAGGAGTTCATAGATGCAGAAATTCCAAAACCTGTTTCTAGCAATGCTGCCGCACTTGATGCATGGAAAAAGAAGACAGAAAAATGTCGAAGGATTTTGTTGGAAGGTGTGAAGGATCACATAGTGTCCAGCCTTCATGGTAAAGCTTCTCCATTCTTGATGTGGAAAGCTTTGACATATTTATTCCAAAGCAAGAGCGACCAAACGGAAGTTGGAGCTCAAGGATAAACTCAAGAACATAAAAATGGAGAAAGGCGAGAGTATACCCAAGTACCTCACGAAGTTTGTCCAGTGCAGGGATGAGCTGGGAAGTGTGGGGGTTATTGTAGATGATGAGGACTTGGTGAGCTTGGCTCTCCTTGGGCTTCCAAAGAGTTGGCATTCCTATCAGGACTCTGTCAATGGTCGGGAGAAATTTCCAGGATGGGAACGAATTTGGTTGGATCTTGTGCAAGAGGAGATAAGGCAGAATACTAGGGACGGATCTTCATCGAAGAGTGCAGATGAAGAAAATTGCGCTTTGGCTGCCAAAGCAAGGAAGGGGAAGAGCAATAAGAATGCTTCTCAATCCGGTGCGAAAGGCAAGAAGCAGGACATGTCCAAGGTGAAGTGCTTTCACTGTCACCAACACGAACATTACGCCACTAATTGTCCACGAAGAAAAAAAATAAGCAAAGCCGCTGGATCTGGCACTGAGAGGCTTAGCCTCATTGAGCTAGATTATGAGCTAGATTTTTCGTTGATCACATGCTTGGTCTCAAGTATGATGGGTTCAGTGTGGTTTCTTGACAATGGTGCGTATTTTCATATGACTGGAGACAAAGATTTGTTTACTGATCTGGATGAGAAAGATCTTGGAGTGGACATCGAGATGGGCGATGATGGTAGATACAGTGCGACCGGTATCGGTACCATTTCCTTTGAGAGGGAGTCTAGTAAACCCTTCGTATTGAAGGAAGTGATGCATGTTCCAGGATTGAAGAAGAATCTAATCTCGGTGGCCATGTTGGAAGACAAGGGATATGATGTTGTCTTTAGCGAGGGAAAGGATTTCCTGTGTAGTAAGGCAATTGGTGAAACCCAGAGGATAGGGGTTCGAGTTAAGAACCTTTATCAGTTGCAGGTAGATGGCTGTGCAGCAATGGCAGGCAAGGCAGAAGGAGTGGTGAGTCGGGATGAGGGTGAGCTATGGCATAGAAGATTGGGCCATCTTCACCATGGTGCTTTGAAAATTTTGCAGCAGATTTCTACCGGGCTTCCCAAAGGTACACTTGCACAGTCAGATCAATGCAAGGGATGTAATTTGGCAAAATTTGTGAAAGCCACCTTTCACGAGAAGGATAGTCATGCCACGACAATCCTTGAGAGAATTCACACAGACGTGTCTAGACCTTTCTCAGTAGCTTCGACAGCAAAGCACATGTATTATGTGATATTTTTTGATGATTTTTCTCGTAAGTGCTGGATCTTCTTCATGCAGAAGAAGAGCGAGACATACTCAAAGTTCTATGAGTTCAAGGCACTGGTTGAGAAAGAATCAGAAGTATGTGAAGGCTCTTAGAGTGACAATGGTGGTGAATTCATCTCTGGCGAATTCAAGGACTTTTGCAGCGCAAAAGGAATTCAAAGAGAGCTCATAGCACCTCATAACCCACAATAGAATGGGGTCGCCGAGCGAAAGAATAGAACGATCATGGGTGATGCACGGGCGATGTTGCATGATCAGGGCCTTCCCATACACTTGTGGGCTGAGGCATGCAATACTGTGGTTTATGTGCAAAACCGTTGTCCTCACAGGATACTTGGCATGAGTACACCCGATGAGGCGTTTTCTAGTAAGAAGCCTGATATTTCTCATTTGAGGATTTTTGGTTCACCTGTTTACATTCATGTGACGAAGGATGCCAGGAAGAAGCAGTCGACTACAGAAGCGATATTGTGGCACCGAGACCACACCATCGTGTGTATCGTATAGTCGAAGACCGTCGTGCGACGGGGATACGCCCACCATGATATAGTTGTTGAAGTGTCACGGAGGAGCCAGCACTTGGCGCATGAGGAGCTATTAGTTCCTAAGGATGAGCCTCAGGATGTGGATCAGCCACAAGAGGAGGTTCATGGAGTGGAAGAGACCACTCATGCAGCGCCAACCATCAGAGGGCAGAAGCGCACTACAGAAGCTAAGCGACTGATTCAGGATGCAGAGAAGATTACAGGAGTAGTTACATCATAGTGCAAATAGAGACAGTCACCTAACCGGTATACTAGATACATGGCTCTTATGAGCAAGTGTATCGTGACAGAGCCATCCTCTTTTGAGGAAGCTGTGGAGGACCCCGCATGGGTAGATGCCATGGTGGAAGAGTATGATTTGATTGTCAGAAAAATTGAATGGGAGATTGTCCGAAGGCTGGAAGGAAAATCAGTGGTAGGTTCGAGATGGATCTACAAAGTGAAGCAAGCAGCTGATGGGAGTGTGGAGAAGTACAAGGCAATATTTTTTTCCCGAGGCTTCTCACAGATTGAGGGGATCGATTATGAGGAGACCTTTGCACTTGTCGCAAGGTATTCTTTCATACGGATGATTCTTTCTCTCTCAGCGCAGATGGGGTGGCACATTCATCAGATGGATGTGAAGATTGCGTTCCTCAACGGAGTGATTGAGGAGGAGGTGTACATAGAGCAGCCCGAAGGTTTCGAGATCTTCAACAACGAGTCACATGTGTGCAGGCTCAAAAGAGCGTTGTATGGGTTAAAACAAGCACCTCGTGCTTGGTACACACATATAGATAGTTATTTCACCGGACTTGGATTCTCCAAGAGTGAGGTGGATCCGAACCTATACCAGATTCTGGTGGAGGGTAAGTTGCTGATCATTGTACTTTATGTAGATAATTTGATTATGACAGGTGATGAATTGTTGATACACTCATGCAAGGCTGATATTGCAAAGGAGTTTGAGATGGAGGACTTGGGCCTCCTTCATTATTTCTTGGGATTGGAAATTTGGCAGTGCAGTGATGGATTGTTTGTGTCTCAAGACAAGTATTCCCGGGAGATACTGGAGAAGTTCAACATGCATGGCTGCAAGCCTATCGACACTCCTCTTCTTGGTGGATAGAGGAAAGAGGATGCTACATCGGCAGAGGTAGTGGATGCCACTGTTTACCGACAGTTGGTGGGGTCACTTATGTATCTAGTCAATACATGACCTGACATATGCTACGCTGTTAACCAGCTTTCACAAGCTATGGTTAATCCTACCAAGCTCTTTTGGAAGGCAGGAAAGCATGTATTGAGATATATCAGAGGCACATCGGGATATGGATTATGGTACAAACAGTCGGATGAGGTGAAGCTGTGTGGCTTCACAGATGTAGATTGGGCAGGGAGCCCAACGGACAGAAAGAGCACATTTGGAGGGATTTTCAGTATCGGGTCGACAACAGTTTATTGGTACAGCAAGAAGCAGAGATCCGTGGCACTCAGTTCAGCAAAGGCCGAGTATATGGCAGCGAGTTTGGCTGCATGCGAGACTATATGGATGAGGAAGATCCTGGTCGGGTTGTTCGGTTCACACTTAGATCCTACTGTGATATATTGTGATAATCAGAGTTGCATCAAACTCTCGGTTAATCTATTATTTCATGATATATCTAAGCAAATTGACATCCGGTATCATCATATCCGAGATTGTGTGCAGCGGAAGATCATGTTACTTTCTTACATTCCTATGGAGGATCAGGATGCTGATATCTTGACGAAGGCGCTCATCAGGAGCAAATTCAAATACCACAGGGGCAGGATCGGGGTGGCAGATAATCCCTATCTTGTTGAGAGGGAGTGTTGAGATTGCAACAAGATGATGAGCTTAGTGAAAAGAGTTGCCTTCACTAAGTGGGCCCGCAGGCTATTTTTGGTGCAAGCCTATTTTTAGACATGTCGATCATATTCTATGAGTTGCAGGATGGTATTTTTTGATGGTTGGTCAAGTTGGAAAAATAGATGGACTCCTATTTTTAGACATATTGGGAAGAATCTATTTTTAGAATGCCAGTCTAAAAATAGATATGTCGAATATTATTAGCTCTTAATAATATTTGGACTATAAACATTATCTTATTCTCTTGGAGCACTTCAGTTAAGTGCACAGATGTGGCACAGGAGCTGACAGAAGGAATTACGCTATTCATAAGGGTTAAGTGGAGCTATTGCATGGATACTTCAGTTAGAACTCATGTGACAGAGTTTGGTGGAGTTGATTGAGGAAGTTAGTGGAGTTGTATTCAGTTTAACTCAGTTAAACATAGTTGAGCTAGTTGTATCTAGTCTAACCGATTGATACACTAGTGAGAGTGGTGTGAATTAATTATTAATTAATTCACTAATTATTAACTCATTAATCAACTAAAGAATACATCAGTTAACTACAGTGCATGGACAGTTTCAGTGGAGACCAGTGAAGAGGTAGGTGAAAGAGCAATGTGACTATAGTGTTGCATGATTTGCAACACACAGTGGTTGGAGATGCCAATGAGGATTACGTGAGAAAGGATGGACTAATTCGAGTTCATTCAGAGCCATTCTTCAACAGTGATTGCGCAGTAGAGGCAGGCTAGTAGGTGGCAGAGATTGGAGCATGAGATTTGCTAGATCAGACCTGATTAGTGTGTAGCAATTGGAGATTGTACTGAGAGCTTGTGAGGAGCTTTGTATGATGATTTTTACATGATCTCTATGACATATAATATGCATATATTTGGGGGTTTTTAGCTTTAAGCTTTCCCATAAAATATTGTGTTCATATGTGTGAATGTTTATGGTTTTAATGTGTGCATGCAATTGATTTTATTTCCGCAATTAATGATCAATGGTAGAAGATATTTTGTATTGTGCATGAAGTCAAATAGTGTGTGATTAGGAGAATCTCGGATGTATAACATATCAGTTATATAAATTTCTACATGGTATCGGAGCAATATTGATCATTGGAGCAATTGCAAAGCATTGAAGCGGTTGAGTTTTGTGCTGGTGGAATTCGAATTTGCAGCAGTGTTTTCTTGGTGTCGAAGTTGAGATGTGTTTCAACGAATTGCGATTGGAGTATGCCCTTGAGAGAAGCTTGACTTTTATTGCATGGAAGGACAGGATGGAGGCGGTGCTGGATGACAATGGGTTGAAGGAGTTCATAGATGCAGAAATTCCAAAACCTGTTTCTAGTAATGCTGCCGCACTTGATGCATGGAAAAAGAAGACAACAAAATGTCGAAGGATTCTGTTGGAAGGTGTGAAGGATCACATAGTGTCCAGCCTTCATGGTAAAGCTTCTCCATTCTTGATGTGGAAATATTTGACATATTTATTCCAAAGAAAGAGCGACCGAAGGAAGTTGGCGCTCAAGGATAAACTCAAGAACATAAAAATGGAGAAAGGCGACAGTATACCCAAGTACCTCACGAAGTTTGTCCAGTGCAGGGATGAGCTGGGAAGTGTTGGGGTTACTGTAGATGAAGAGGAATTGGTGAGCTTAGCTCTCCTTGGGCTTCCAAAGAGTTGGCATTCCTATCAGGACTCTGTCAATGGTCGGGAGAAATTTCCAGGATGGGAGCGACTTTGGTCGAATCTTGTGCAAGAGGAGAAAAGGCGGAATACCAGGGACGGATCTTCATCGAAGAGTGCAGATGAAGAAAATTGCGCTTTGGCTGCCAAAGCAAGGAAGGGGAAGATCAAGAAGAATGCTTCTCAATCTAGTGCGAAAGGCAAGAAGCAGGACATGTCCAAGGTGAAGTGCTTTCACTGTCACCAACACAAAGATTACGCCACTAATTGTCCATAGAAGAAGAAAAATAAGCAGGCTGTTGGATCTGCAGCTGGAGAGGCTTTAGCCTCGTAGTTTGAGCTGGATTTTTCGCTGATCACATGCTTGGTCTCAATTATGATGGGTTCAGTGTGGTTTCTTGACAGTGGTGCGTCTTTTCACAGTCTTTTCATATGACGGAGACAAATATATGACGGAGACAAAGATTTGTTCTTGTGTATGGATGAGAAAGATCTTGGAGTGCACATCGAGGTGGGCGATGATGGTAGATACGGTGCAACCGGTATCGGTACCATTTCCTTTGAGAGAGAGTCTAGTAAACCCTTCGTATTGAAGGAAGTGATGCATGTTCTAGGATTGAATAAGAATCTAATCTCGGTGGCCATGTTGGAAGACAAGGGATATGATGTTGTCTTTAGCGAGGGAAAGGCTTTCCTGCACAGTAAGGCAACTGGTGAAACCCAGAGGATAGGGGTTTGAGTTAAGAACCTTTATCAGTTGCAGTTATATGGCTGTACAACAATGTTAGGCAAGGCAAAAGGAGTGGTGAGCCGGGATGAGGGTGAGCTATGGCATGGGAGATTGGGCCATCTTCACCATGGTGCTTTGAAAATTTTGCAACAGATTTCTACCGGGCTTCCGAAGGGTACACTTGCGCAGTCAGATCAGTGCAAGGGATGTACTTTGGGAAAATTTGTGAAAGCCACCTTTCACGAGAAGGATAGTCACGCCACAACGATCCTTGAGAGAATTCACACATACGTGTGTGGACCTTTCTCAGTAGCTTCGACAACAAAGCACAAGTATTGTGTGATATTTGTTGATGATTTTTCTCGTAAGTGTTGGATCTTCTTCATGCAGAAGAAGAGCGAGATATACTCAAAGTTCTTTGAGTTCAAGGCACTGGTTGAGAAAGAATCGAGGAAGCATGTGAAGGCTCTTAGGAGTGACAATGGTGGTGAATTCATCTCTGGAGAATTCAAGGACTTTTGCAGCGCAGAAGGAATTCGAAGAGAGCTCATAGCGCCTCATAACCCACAGCAGAATGGGGTTGCTGAGCGAAAGAACAGAACGATCATGGGTGCTGCACGGGCGATGTTTCATGATCAGGGCCTTCCCATACACTTGTGGGTTGAGGCATGCAATACTACGATTTATGTGCAAAACCGTTGTCCTCACAGGATACCTAGCATGAGTACACCCGAGGAGGCATTTTCTGGTAAGAGGCCTGATATTTCTCATTTGAGGATTTTTGGTTCACCTGTTTACATTCATGTGATGAAGGATGCCAGGAAGAAGCTGGAGTCGACTGCAGAGGTTGGGATATTTGTGGGGTACACTGATACACCCCACAACTATCGTGTGTATTTGCGAGACAGTCAGAAGACTGTCGTGCGATGGGATATCAAATTTCATGAGGAGAAAGCCATGAAGTGTTCGCTTGAGAGGGAGCCACACTTGCATGCAGATGAGGAGCTATTAGTTCCTAAGGATGAGCCTCAGGATGTGGATCAGCCACAAGAGGAGGTTCATGGATTGGAAGAGACCACTCATGCAGCGCCAACCATTAGAGGGCGGAAGCGCACTACAGAAGCTGAGTGACTGATTCAGGATGTAGAGAAGATTGTAGGAGCACCTACATCACAGCGTAGACAGAGACAGTCACCTAACCGGTATACTAGATACATGGCTCTTATGAGCAAGTGTATCGTGATAGAGCCATCCTCTTTTGAGGAAGCTGTGGAGGATCCCCCATGGGTAGATGCCATGGTGGAAGAGTATGATTCGATTGTCAGAAACAATGCATTGGAGATTTTCCCAAGGCCAGAAGGGAAATCAGTGGTAGGTTCGAGATGGATTTAAAAAGTGATGCAAGCAGCTGACGGGAGTGTGGAGAAGTACAAGGCAATATTTGTTGCCCAAGGCTTCTCACAGATTGAGGGGATTGATTATGAGGCAACCTTTGCACCTGTCGCAAGGTATTCTTCCATATGGACCATACTTGCTCTCTCAGTGCAGATGGGTTGGTACATTCATCAGATTGATGTGAAGACTGCGTTCCTCAACAGAGTCATTGAGGAGGAGGTGTACATTGAGCATCCTGAAGGATTCGAAATCTTCAGCAGTGAGTCGCATGTGTGTAGGCTCAAAAGAGTGTTGTATGGGCTGAAATAAGCACTTTGTGCTTGGTACACATGGATAGACAGTTATTTCACTGGACTTGGTTTCTCCAAGAGTGAGACAGATCCAAACCTATACCAGATTGTGGTGCAGGGTAAGTTATTGATCATTGTACTTTATGTAGATAATTTGATTCGACCAAGTGATGAATTTGTTGATACACTCATGCAAGGCTGATCTTGCAAAGGAGTTTGAGATGAAGGACTTGGGCCTCCTTCATTATTTCACGGGATTAGAGCTGGCGGTGCGGGACTTCGTCAACATGTTCTCAAGTGGGTGGCACTCGGGAGATGCGGAGAAGTCGGCCATGGTACCCGAGCCTATCGACACTCCTCTTCTTGGTGGATGGAGGAAAGAGGATGCTACATCGGCAGAGGTAGTGGATGCCACTGTTTACCAACAGTTGGTGGGGCCGCTTATGTATCTAGTCAATACACGACCTGACATATGCTATGCTGTTAACCAGCTTTCACAAGCTATGGTTAAGCCTACCAAGCTCTTTTGGAAGGCAGGCAAGCATGTATTGAGATATCTCAGAGGCACATCGGGATATGGATTATGGTACAGACAGTCGGATGAGGTGAAGCTGTGTGGCTTCACGGATGCAAATTGGGCAGGGAGCCCAACGGATAGAAAGAGAACATCTGGAGGGATTTTCAGTATCGGGTCGACAACAATTTCTTGGTACAGCAAGAAGTAGAGATCCATGGCACTCAGTTCAGCAGAGGCCGAGTATATGGCAGTGATTTTGGCTGCATGCGAGGCTATATGGATGAGGAAGATCCTGGTTGGGTTGTTCGGTTCACACTTAGATCCTACTGTGATTTATTGTGATAATCAGAGCTGCATAAACTCTCGGTTAATCTATTATTTCATGATAGATCTAAACACATTGACATCTGGTATCATCATATCATAGTTTGTGTGCAGCGGAAGATCATGTTACTTTCATACATTCCCACGGAGGATCAGGATGCTGATATCTTGACGAAGGCGCTCACCAGGAGAAAATTCGAATACCACAGAGGCAAGATAGGGGTGGCAGATAATCCTTATCTTGTTGAGAGAGAGTGTTGAGATTGCAACAAGATGATGAGCTTAGTGGAAAGAAGTCGCCTTCACTAAGTGGGCCCGCAGGCTATTTTTGGCGCAAAGTCTATTTTTAGACTATGTCTATTTTTAGACATATGGATCATATTCTATGAGTTACAGGATGCTATTTGTGGATGGTTGGTCAAGTTGGAAAAATAGATGGACTTCTATTTTTAGACATATTGGGCGGAATCTATTTTTAGATTGCCAGTCTAAAAATAGATATGTCAAATATTATTAGATCTTAATAATATTTGGACTATAAACATTATCTTATTCTCTTGGAGCACTTCAGTTAAGTGCACAGATGTGGCACAGGAGCTGACAGAAGGAATTACGCTATTCCTGAGGGTTAAGTGGAGCTATTGCATGGAGACTTTAGTTAGAACTCATGTGACAGAGTTTGGTGGAGTTACTGAGGTAGTTGGTGGAGATGTGTTCAGTTTAACTTAGTTAAACACAGTTGAGCTAGTTGTATCTATTCTAACTGATTGATACACTAGTGAGAGTGGTGTAAATTAATTATTAATTAATTCACTAATTATTAACTCATTAATCAACTAAAGAATACATCCATTAACTGCAGTGCATGGACAGTTTCAGTGGAGATTAGTGAAGAGGTAGGTGAAAGAGCAGTGTGACTATAGTGTTGCATGATTTGCAACACACAGTGGTTGGAGATGCCAATGAGGATTACGTGAGCAAGGCTGGACTAGTTCAAGTTCATTCAGAGCCATTCTCCAGCAGTGATTGAACAGTATAGGCAGGCTAGCAGGTGGCAGAGATTGGAGCATGAGATTTGCTAGATTGGACCTGATTAGTGTGTAGAAATTGGAGATTTTACTGAGAGCTTGTGAGGAGCTTTGTATGATGATTTTTACATGATCTCTATGACATATAATATAAAAATAGTTGGGGGTTTTCATCTTTAAGCTTTCCCATAAAATACTGTGTTCATATGTGTGAATGTTTATGGTTTTAATGTGTGCATGTAATTGATTTTATTTCTGCAATTAATGATCAATGGTAGAAGAGATTCTGTATTGTGCATGAAGTCAAATAGTGTGTGATCAGGAGAATCTCGGATGTATAACATATCAGTTATATAAATTTCTACATACCTCTCATGGAAATGGTCATAGATAAATGACGTGACTACCTCTCATGGAAATGGTGATAGATAAATGACTAATGACTTACTTAACAAAGTTGAATCTCAAAAATAATATATAATATTACAAAAGTTGAAATTTTCTTTGGAAGTATTAGAATAATAAGTTATGCTAAGTAGACTATTCAAAAATCATTCATTTCTCTAGTTTCAATCCCATTTCTTCACTAGTGTGAGCATTCACTCAATGGAATGAGTGCTATGCTAAGTAGACTATTTAAAAATCATGAGAAATTGGTCAATTACTACTATCTGTTATAGAAATGGTCATAGATGAATGACTTACTTAAAGTACTTGAATCCCAAAAATAATATCTATATTACAAAAGTTGAACTTTTCTATAAAAAATATTAGAATAATAAATTTAATATTTTTATTAATATTAAAATTAATTAATTAATTATATTAAAAATTTCATTAAAATTATAAAATTATGAATTATGAATTCTATACTATTCAAGTATAAAAAAAATTAAATTTTCTTTTAAACACTGAAGTCATTTATACATTAGAAAACACCTTTTTAAACACTAAAAAATGGGCAATCTTCAAAAAACACCTAAAATCATTATACAACAGCACCTTGGCCTTGGCCTTCAAAATTTTGGTTTGAAAGTTTACCTGCAATAAAGTTTCTAGGGATAAGATTTTCAGGTATGGTGTTTTTCTACAGAAGGATTTGCAATAAAGTTTCCAGAGATAAAATTTTCAGGTATCGTGTTTTTCTACCGAAGGATTTTCACCATTGTAGGGGGCCAACCATTATACCGCTGAACTAAATAACCATTAATACAAATACATTGTAAGGTGTTGATGACGTGCATATAGAAGACGCGTCTCACTATGGATATCGGTAACAACTAACACACAGTGTGAAGCGAATCTATCTCTGGGGCCCACCATGACATGCACGCGGGAAGACCACAAGATATACCAGCCTAGATCCATCTTAACTCTGGATCTATCAAGCGCCGAGAGGGATCAAATCTCTCGAGGTGAAAACCTCTTTTTTGAGTGCAAAACTTGAGGAAAGGTTTTCACCTCGAGAGATTTGATCTCTCTCGGTGTTTGATAGATCTGGAGTTAAAATGGATCTAGGCCAGTTTCAGTAGTGTGCGAGTCTCAGATTCATTGAGTCATTTTAGTTTTAAATTTGATTAGTTACCTCAGTTTGTTGAGATGATAAATATTGTAAAATAACTTTAATAATGAAATAAAATTTTGAATGCAAAGTGACAATGTAATAATATTGAATGATAGAAACTGTGAATAATAAGAATGTAGTCAATTACGAAGTCTTCATTGTGATCGATTTCAAACTATTTTCTTCTACTATTCTTATTTTCACCCATGTTATTTTTGTCATATTTTCATATTTATTATTTGAAAAGAACAGTTGGAATCGTAAACCATTTAAATATTTATCTCGAGCTATTGTAGTAAACATCATACCTTGTCTCTCTTGCTCTCCAATATTAATAGGTTGAATTACTATAATTCAAAAATCAATGTACGTTGTCAATAATTTTTTGTACTTACACTGAAATCATTGCACACACACTATTAATCCAATGACTTTAAAATTAATGTACCATCATACATCAAATTAGAAATCAACATATACACTGAAATCAATGTAACTAATGCAAGAAATCAAATAATAATATAAAACAACATCTACACTAAAATCAATGCATGTAATGCAAGTAATGAAATATGATTAGAAATCAATATCTACACTCAAATAAATGAATCTAGTGCAAGTAGGAAAATAGGATTTAAAGCCAACATCTACACTGAAATCAATGCATCTAGTGCATTCAATCAAATAGGATTAGAAATCACCATCTACACTGAAATAAATGCATTTAGTGCAAGGAATCAAATAGGATTATAAATCATCTACATTTAAATCAATGCATTCAGTGCAAGCAATCAAATATAATTATAAATCAACATCTACATTGAAATTAATGCATCTAGTGCAAGCAATCAAATAAGATCAGAAATCACCATCTAAACTGAAATCAAGGCATTTAGTGAAAGCAATCAAATAGGATTAGAAATCACCATCTACATTGAAATCAATCCATTCAGTGCAAGCAATCAAATAAGATTAAAAATAATCTACATTGAAATCAATTCATCCAATGAAAGAAATCAAATATAACCAAAAATCAAAATCTACATTAAAATTAATGCATCTAGTGAAATCAATCAAATAGGATTAGAAATCATCATCTACACTGAAATTAATGCATTTAGTGCAAGCAATCAAATAGGATTAGAAATCATCTACATTAAAATCAATCCATCTAGTGTAAGTAATCAAATATCATTAGAAATCAACATCTACACCAAAATCAATTCATCTAGTGTAAGAAATCAAATAGGATTAGAAATCAACATCTACACTGAAATAAATGCATCTAGTGCAAGAAACATTCTTTCCCATCTCCCCCATATATATCTATATATCCATCCATATCTCCTTATTTTTCTCTTTATCTCACCCCACCATACACACACTCTCTCTCACTCCATATCTATCAATTTCCTTGTCCCTCCCTCCTTCTCTCCATCTATCTTTTTTCTCTTCACCTTACATCTATATCTATATCTCACTCTATCTCTCTATATCAACTCCAAAACATAAACTCTCTTTCTCCAATCTATCTATCTATCTATCACTCCCTCCTCCTCCTACTCTCTCTCTCTCTCTCTCTCTTCTATCTATATTCCTTCCTGCTATGCTTTCTCCCTCTCTCTCCATATTATTTATCACTCCCTCCCTCTCTCTCTCTCTCTCTCTCTCTCTCTCTCCACCTTTCACCCTCTATGTCTTTATTCTTACCTCCCCCTCTCTCCCTCTCCATCTTCATATCTCTTTCCCTACCTCTCTTCACCCTCTCTCTTCCTTTCTCTCCCCCCCCCTCTCTCTCTCTATCTTCACCTTCCAACTTTGTTACTATGTGCCTCTCTCTCTCTCCTTCTCTCCCCCCTTCTCTCCATATCTCATTATTTGTCTCTTTATCTCACCCCAAAACATATACACTCCCTCTTCATCTCTCCTTTGTCACTCCCCCTCTCTCTCCACTACTCACTCTCGATGTATTTATTTTTCCCTCCCTCTCTCCTCATCCAGCTCCATCTCTCAATCCCTCCCTCTCTTCCCTTCCAAATCCATATTTCTATCCCTCCCTTTCTCCTCCCCTCTCTCCTCCTCTCTTTCAAGTCCACTCTCCTTTCCTTCCTCTCTCTCCCTTTCTCTCCTACCTCCCTTTCTCTTCCCCCATCTCTCTCTCTCTCTCCATCTCTCAATCCCTCCCTCTCTCCCCCTCCAAATCCATATTTCTATCCCTCCCTCTCTCCTCCCCTCTCTCCTCCTCTCTTTCAAGTCCCCTCTCTTTTCCTTCCTCTCTCTCCCTTTATCTCCTACCTCCCTTTATCTTCCCCCATCTCTACCTCTCTCTCTCTCTCTCCAACAATCCTCTCTTCCCCTATCACTCTCTTCCTCTCTCTCATCATTCCTCTCTCGCCTCCTTCTATTTGACCCCCCAACTATCTTTCTTTCTCTCTCTCTATGTCCTCCAATCCTCTCTCTTCCCCCATCACTTTATCTCACTCTCCAACTATCTTCCTATTTTTATCCCTTTATCCTTCTCTCCCCCCTTGTCTCCATCACGCCTCCTTTCTCCTTCTCTCCCCCCTTGTCTCCATCACTCCTATGTATCTTTATCCCACCCATAAGCATACACACTCTTTGTCCATCTCTCCCTTTTCACTCCCTCTCTATGTATTTCTTCTTCCTTTCCTCGCTCCGCCTCCAGCTCCATCTCTCTATCCCTCCTTCTCTCCCCCTCCTCTCATCCTTTCTCTCTCTCCCTTGCTCTCCTACCTCCCTCTCCCTTCCCCCTTCTTTCTCTCTCTCTCTCACTCTTTACCCTCCAATCCTCTTTCCTTCTCCCTCCCTCTCTCCTTATCTCTCTCCCATCTCCATCTTTATGTCTTCCTCTCCCTCTCTTACCCTTCTCTAACTCTCTCACTCTTCTCACTCTCCCTCTCTTCATTCCTCTTCTCCCTTCTCCTTCAATTTATCTCCATATCTCCCTTGTCACTCCCCCTATTTCTCCACCTCTATCATATATCATGATATATTAATATATATTACAATATAATAAAATTAATATTGTATTAATCTAAACATATTAAATTTAATAATATTAATATTTTAATATTAATGTTAGGGTTAATAATGTTTTTTTTGGCATGGTATTAATAATCATTTGGTCCATGGTATTTGACCCTTATACTTCATATATAATTAGATCTTGATTTCTAATCGTATTTGATATATTTTTATTTATTTACCTTACCTCTTTATACCTCTTTTATATTTACTTATTTTCCATACCTATTTTATAAATATATTATTTGGCTCATGGTATTTGCCCATGGTATTATTAATAATTTGTCCCATGTTATTTGGCCCACGGTATTAATAATAATTTGTCCCATAGGCTTCACCTAAATAAAACCTGTTTTTGAGTTTTTGTAAATATAAAGTGGTTTATTGAGTAAATATAAAAATCGGTTTTATTTATTTACCATACCTATGGTTTATTTATATTTTTACGTATTTACCATATATTATTTATTTACCATATCTCTTTTTTGAGTGTTAGTAAACTCTTCATATTTTAAGTTTATATCGTTTAAATTTATTTTTAATAAAATTTTAATTGTTCATTTATATGTTTATGTAAGTTATTGTTCAAGCCGACATTTTTTTTTGGCTTCCGACATACTTACACATAGGGGTCATACTGGGCTGTACAATGCCCTGGGCTGTACAATGCCCGATCATCGACGACTTTTCCAATAAATTTTCTGTAAATGAAGCCCACGGTCCATCTTCCCCGAGTATTTACTTTTCGTTATGGATGCCATGTTCTAATTATTAGAAGTTGCGTCATTTTTTTTTGAAATACCATTTTTCATATTTTTTAAAGATGAGATTGTGTTATTTAAATTTTTTATAAATAGGTTTAATTTAAAAAAATCTTTGAAAGCCATGTTACAATTGTGTTAGAATTATTAAAGTTTTGCTAAGATTTTGAAAAAATTTAGTAGAAATTTTTGAAAATTTAAATTACAATAATGAAATTTTAAGATTTTAAATATTTCAAAAATTTTTGATGATATTAAATCAAAAAAAAAAAAAAAAAAAAAAAATCAAAATCAAACACTTTCATAATTAAATTTCTGGAAAATAAAATTACTCACCTATAAACTTAACTTAATTGTTGACTCAATAAACAAAGGCATTAGTTTATGTAAAATTAACTAATAAATGTAAAAGTAACTCATAGAAATAATGATTCCAAACCATTCTAAAAAAGCACATCCCAAAAATCTCCAAAACTGATAACTAATAGATGGTCCTTGAGTAAGTTCAACGACCCATTTAAAATTTCCACCTCGATGTTCATTACGTGTCCAATTTCTCTTTTCCTTTTTGGGATTTCAATTTATAACTGTCAGTCACCCCATCGACCAAAAATGGAAGTTCGAGCAATCAACCTCATTGGAGTGGTTTAATGTCCATTTCGTTGAATGTGACCAATCAAAATGTGTCAAAGGTCTAGAACCTATTTAAATTTAAAATGACAATTTAAGAAACGATCATATAAATAATGATCATAGTACAATGACGTTATATCAAAATTATCCCTATTTTTTTTATCAAGCAATTGAGATAATGTTGTCCATCGATGTTACAAATTTGTTGGGAGATTAGTTTTTTTTTTTTTTTTGGGTCCAAAAAAAATTAATAAATGAGAAAATTGAAGTGTTTGAATCTTTATTATTGTTATTATTATGGTAGAAATGAATTCAACACTATCAAAAATCTTAGAGTACTCAAAATCTAGATTTTCAAAAACTTCTTTCATATTTTGTTATAATTTTACCACAATTATCATTATTTTTTATTTTTTTAGGAATTTTGTCAAAAAAATTCAATAAATGAGAAAGTTGGAGTGCTTGAATCATTTTTTTATGGTGGAAATGTATTCAACACCATCAAAAACCCAACAAAATCTAGATTTTCAAAAACTTCCTCCATATTTTCTTATAATCTTACCACAATTATCATTATTTTTTTTATTTTTTTAGGAATCTTGTCAAAAAATTCAATAAATGAGAAAGTTGGAGTGTTTGAATCAAATTTTTTTATGGTGGAAATGGATTCAACACCATCAAAAACCCAAGAGTACCCAAAATCTAGATTTTCAAAAACTTCCTCCATATTTTGTTATAATCTTACTAGAATTATCACTATTTTTTGAGCTAATTAGTGGGCTCTTTAGACTACTCTTATTTTTTATCCAAAAAAATGAGATAATATGACATATAATTAACCAGTTCTGATATTTTTACTACAATTGTTAAAAGGGTAGAATTTATAAATTCTAATTTTTAAAAGAGGAAATGTTCTAAATTAAATTAGCAGAATCACAAATTAAGTGATGAATTTTGAAATGTATTTACTTTGGGAACACTCATTGGAAGAGTAAAATAGTTTTTTGTTCACAAATTAAATCAAACATTCTCCATAGTGGTTTAATTTGTTGTTTTCCATGTTTATTTAATCTGTACCCAACCCAACTTCACATTCACACATGTCTTATGAGCCAAGTGGTGATTGAGCTTAATCATTCCTCATGTCTTCATTATTACAAGGTTGAAAGCTTCATTAAACACCAAGAAGAAGGCTACATCATTCTAAAAGGGAGAACAACTTTTGTAAATAGTGATCAACTGAGCCTCATTTCTATAATAGCAATTACTTCTTATGATACATGTCAGTCAATTTAATTTCTTAAATTCCAGAAATTACATTATCAACCATGAATTTGTAAACTTAGAGATGCTACACTGTGTGTGCAGAGTTCAAAGCATCAATAAGATTTCCTACAAAATGGAAACAAAACCAAGTATCACACAAACCAATGCTTCAAGGGACTTATTTACTAGATGTATAATTAAAGAAATGAATCTTGATCCCAATCTTCAGTGAATCCTTAGCTCACAACAATAGTTATCCAAGGAAGGGCATTCATGTGAAAAATAAATCTAGGAGATGTGTGTTAATCGGGGTGTCAACACATAACCACATCAATATTTCACAATCACTTAACATAGCTTCCATGCAACCATGAAGAGTTGCAATGTATATCTTTTCCATTTAGCAAGCAATGTCACTTCTACCAAACAATGACTTGAATGCGTGCAAGGAAAAGGAAAAGCAATGAGCTATGGTGGTCACTGGGGTGTCGACACAGAGCCCCTTCTTTGTAGGTTACAATCTTTCACGATGATTTAACACTATGTTAATGTAAACATAAGAGTTTCAATATGTATCCCCACCCTTTAGTGGTCAATCTTGCTTCTGCAAAAAAACAACAATTGTAAGAAATGAAACAATGGGTAAAAAAGAGCAACAAGTAATTATGCATTCAATGACCAAACCATAATCTAATTGCAAATTCAAAAGGAAATATCTACAATCTAATTGCAAATGAGAAAACTCCAATTGCATACTACATTACAGAGATGAAATGAATATATCAGCATGGGTCGAGTTGGTGATCCCTCCCAAATGATTTCATGTTGCTTACTCCTTTGCTTGATTCAGTTCCTTTGCTAATTGACAGCTTTGTTTGAGACATAGTTTGAAAATGTTCACAATATAACAACACCTCTTAGAATAACTATGTGTAGTTCCCAAATCATGCACTTTATGGGGAAAACACTCTCTAGTCACCTAATTGGGGATGTTCTTCACAAAACCCATGTTGGAGAGTTTCTAAATTTGTCTTTATTGCTTCAGAAATCGTGTTTGAAATTTTTTACTAGATTCTACCTCGCGCAAGTTGACTGAAATGTTGATCATGAGCTCGAGGATTATGGGATTAGCTTGGGTACAAAGTAGACAATATAAATCCATTTCAACAACACTAGAAAAAAACTAATGCTCCATAATTTCTCCTAGAGTTGTGTAGATATGCAACCTTGGAGGTCAGTTATAGGAATTGTGTTGGAGAAACAGGAACTGAACTAAACATAATAGTCATTAGTAAAGCTAACAATAATCCTCTTTAATTCATTAAAAATAAAATAAATAAATGATAATAAAAATACTCAATGATTATCCGAATTGGATCATTATAGTTATTGTCATCCATATCGATGCATTTGGAGTGGAAAACGTGGAGGGATCAACTCATGGGATTGTTTTTACCAGTGGGACCTAGTTTGGCTAAACGAGATCTGAAACCTTCTGAGAGTGTTTTGAGGCGTCAAATGACATTTTTTAGGATAAAATTTATTGCTTTAGTGTCACATCATTTCATTATATGCTACACACAAATATATTTCCAACGGTGTAAGAAGTGTGTCAATCAAAGTTTGTATGTAAAATTTATCCCACTCAGAAGTTGACCTTCTTGTTTTCACACCTATAGTTCGGGAGGATGCCGCGTCAGCCCCCATTATGGAAAAGGAGCTAGCCACATGTTTGTGATGTGAAATACTCTAGAAGAGTCTATAATGTAACTCTATTTGAGAGTTGATGCAGTCAAAATTAACCACTAGCAGGCTATGGGGTTGTGTTATAATCGGGCCACTAGGAGGTAGAGGCATTCCATTCATTCGAGAGCATTTTGTTCCATATTTGAGAAAAGATAGACAAGAGAGATAGGAGGTAGAGCACACAAAGAGGATTTGTGCATTGTAGCAGCCCATGGGTCACATGCATTACTTCTTTTTACCTGCAACCATATTTCTGGACAGAGAAAAAGAGTGACGCGACCTCACCTTCCAGCTGGGATTTCTCTCGAACGGGCTTCCCAAAGCATATCTTGTGCCTTATGTGTGTGTGCGAACTTATTCTGTCATTCTCAATTTTTCTGAATAATTTCCATTCACATGCATTCACTAATTATTGTAAATTTATAGATCTTAAAGTTTAATAAAATTGTAATAGTGTAGAAATTCATAATTTTAAAACATTATTATCATATCCATTGTGATGAACTGTCCATTGGAATATCCATGACAATTTTTTATCATTTGGTATACTAGCATGTTTCTTTTGGTACTTTGTGGATATTGCAAGGATCTAAATCAGCACGGCCGAAAATCATAAAACCCTAATCATGGCCGACAAATCTGTAAATGAACCTTGTGACCGTGTAGAGGTGACGCTAACGCAGTTGGAACAATAAGTTTCAAATATCAACCACAATGTAAGCCTCTTCATGGTGACCTTGAATAGCAAGTTGGGGATATTTGGAGAAGACGGGGGTTCGAATGCAAAGGAAAAATTAGAGAAGGGATCAAAATATCGGGGAGAACCGGAGAACCAGTTGAAGAAAGGACCCAAAAAAAATCAACCCAGTTCGAGTGATGTGAACCAATCACAGTCCCTATTTAAAATGGAAACAAAAGTTGATATAAAGTCATACCATGGAAATATCGACACTATGAAGTTGAACCACTATTTGCAGAAACTGGAAATTTATTTCAGTGTCCATCATATCGAGGAAGGGAAAAAGTGCTCATTTGTGCGATTGAAATTAGAGGGCCATGCACTGACTTGGTGGGAGAGCCACATGGAAACCTTGAGTTTGGAGGGAAAACCTCAAGTGACTAAGTGGGAGGATTTCAAAACCCTCATTAAGTTATAGTTTTATCTCATTAGGTATGTGGAGGACCAATGGATCTAGTGGCATTACTTTAGGAAAAAATCGAGCCAAAGCATGCAGGAGTACACCACTTAATTCAAAAAGATGGATATAATATTGGGTATCTCTCCAAATAAATCAGATGTACTCCTCAATTATTTGGGGGGTCTGCACCACCATATGTGTGAACAAGTGATGTTATTCAATCCCAAATTAGTGGATGAGGCTTGTGTACAAGCACAATAGCTGGAAAACATAGGCCTAAAGAGAGCGCAATCAAGTGGATCGAAGCAGAAGGAGAAAAAATATGCTTCTAAGGAGGGGAAGAAGAATAAAAAAGTGGCGAGATATGAAAATACGATAGCCATAACGCACCAGTGTAAGTATCCTTGCAACATCGATGGAAATACAAAGGGAAAATGTTGGAAGTTGCATCAAGAGCTAAACCCAAAGAACAAGAAGAAAGATAACAAGAAGAAGAATCTCATGGCCACTGATTCGAATAACTGAGTCGAAAGAAAGTTGAATGTGGATCAGAAGGCCATATGTACGTTTGTGTAGAAGGTTAATTTGAATAGCCTTCAACAATAGGAAGAGAAAGAAATGACCAAACTCTTTCATATAAAGATACAGGTGATGCTCTATTTGAATCGAGATCGAGAATCTCATTGCAATAAAGATGGTCAAGAAGTTGGGGCTGGAAGTTTGTGATCATCCAAACCCATATCCATTGGGATGGGTAAATAGGGATGCAGAGTTGAAGGTAACAAAACACTGTAAAATTAGATTTTATATCAATGTTGATTTTATTGATGAAGTAGATCTAGATGTGGTTCCCCTTTATGTATGTGGAGACATGTTTTGGATTCCATACATGTAAATGCATGATGCAATATTCATGAGGAGAGATAACCAGTATTGACTCATCAAGGATGGAAGATCATTCATAATCAACGCACACAAAGGAAAGTAAAAAATTTCATTGGTAAGTGCCAACCAAGCTAAGAAATTTATCAATTCCAACAACAAGTATGTTTTATTTTTTTCAAGACAAATCGAGTCTATAGAGGAGCCAATAAGAGGCAAGGCGTCCCTAGAGGGGTGTACTAAGAAGAAAAAACAACAATTGGAGGAGTTTTTATAGGCAGATAGAGATGTGTTCCAAGATCCTAAAGGGTTACCACCTAAGAGAGAAGTGGAGCATGAGATCCAACTATTTCTACACTCCCCATTACCAAATATTGGGTTTTACAGGCCGTTTTTATAGAAGCAAGTGAGGTAAAGAAAAAATTGCAACAAATGATAGAACAAGGTGTCATCCGACTTAGTATATCACCATATGGGTCACCCATCATCATTGTGTTGAAGAAGGATCATACTTGGTGCATGTGTATATATTACAGAGCATTGAACTAAATCACACTCAAGAATAGATACCCCCTGCCTAGGATAGATGGTTTGTTGGATCAGTTGCAACAACAAAAACACTTCACCAAGTTGGACTTGAAGTCTGGATATCACCAAGTTCGAGTCAAAGAAGAAGATACCTGGAAAAATTCCTTCAAAACCAGGCAAGGTTTGTATGAGTGGTTAGTCATGCCATTTGTCATATGTAATGAACTAGCTACATTTATGAGATTAATGAATGATGCATTGCGCCATTTTATAGATTTATTTGTTATTGTCTATTTGGATGATATACTGGTATATAATGATAACTAGGATGAGCATATGTCACATTTGACGCATGCGCTGGAAACATTCAAGAAGCACCAGCTTCCAACAAATCTCAAGAAGTGTGAGTTTGCGCAGTAGTACTTGGTGTATATGGTGTATGTGATAGGTGGAGGAGAGTTGAAGATAGATCCTTCTAAGATGGAGGCCATCATGAAATGGTTGGTGCCTACTAATGTTTCTTAGGTCACGAGTTTCATTGGGGCAACATAGTACCTGAGGAAATTCATAGCATCAATTTTTAGTGATAGCAACATTACTCCATGCCATAACAACAAGTGGAAATACTTTCTATTGGGGAAATGGTCATCAAAGGGCTTTCAAAGAGCTAAATAACAAGAGCATCCAAGAACAAGTTTTGACATTACCAAACTTGCAGCGTCCCTTTGAAGTGGCGACGTATGCAAGTGGGTATGTTATGGGGTGTGTTTTGATGCAGGGAGGAAGGCTTGTATGCTACCATTCATAAGTATTTCATGGGGTAGTTCTTAACTACCCTACCTATGACAAGGAGATGGACACAAAATTGAAGTGATCTATAACATTCCATCCATAGACAAATGGGCAAACATAAGTAGTCAATGAGACTTTGATGTAGCTTCTCAAGGGATACAACTAGAAGAATTTGAAGACCTTGGGTGAAAAGATGGTATATATACAACATTCTTACAATATAACAATCCACATTTATATAGGAAAGTCCCCATTTGAGACTTGTTTTGGATATTTTCCACCTTCACCTTTGTATATTTCATATGGGAAGCAAGGAGGAGTGAAGGAAGATCTTTCAGGAGGTGCTTTTAGGGGTGATAACTTTATAGAGAATATCAGGCAGATCCATCTACAATTACAAGACACACTGTAGAAGTTGTGGAAGAAGTATAAGTCCATGCATAATAAACACATAATAGAGAAATCATTCAAGGTGGGAGACATAGTATGGCTATATTTGAATAAGGAGAGGCTGCAGGGGCCTAGTAAGAAAATAAAGGCTCTAAGGCATGGCCCCTTTGATATACTGGAAAAGGTGGGTAATAATGCCTATCAACTTATTCTACCACCATATATGAGAATTTACTCAGTTGTGAATGTAGAGAATTTGAAACTCTATGACCCTTCCATGCTAGACCAATAAGAGGAACAAGTCCTACCTTTTGTGGAGGATTTTGCACCATATGCTCAGGAAGAGTTGAAATAAGATACAATTTTGTAGAAGAGTTCAAAAACTACAAGACATGGCTAACATGACATTTGGAAGAATGGATTGAAAGGAAAAATTCCGGGCAAAGCTAAATGGTACACCAGAGAGAAGGTGGAGGAAAAGTTTCCTCACCTCATTCAGTATAATATTTTGGGGGCCAAAATCCTCTCAAAATGGGGAGGTGTGATCCAAATTGGATCATTATATTTTTTTTCCATCTATCTCATTGCATTTAGAGTAGAAAAAGTGGAGGAATCATCTCACAAAACCGTTTTTACCGGTGGGACACAGTTTGGTGAAACAAGGTATGAAACCTTCTGGGAGTGTTTCGAGGCATCAAACACATTTATGTGGGTAAAAATTTGCCTCTTTAGTGTCACAAAATTCCATGCTATTCTACACATAAATATATGTCCAACGACACAAGAAGTGTGTCAATTAGAGTTTGTATGTAAAATTTATGCCACTCAGAAGAGATTATATTGTAACTCTAGTTAAGCGTTGATGTAGTCAAAATTAACCACTAGTAGGCTATAGGGTTGTGTTATAACTAGGCCACTAGGAGGAAAAGTCATTCCATTATTTCGAGAGTGTTTTGTTCCATAATTGAGCAAAGATAGCCACATGATATAGGAGGTAGAGCACACAGAGAGTATTTTTGCATTGTAGCGGCCCATGGGCCACATGCATTACTTCTTTGTACCTGCAACCATATTTCCAAACAAAGAAAGAAAGCGACACAACCTCACCTTCCAACTGGGGTTTCTCCCAAAAGATCTTCCCAGATCATATATTGTGTCTTGTGTGTGTGTGTGTGTGAGCTTATTTTTTCGTTCTCTACTTTTCTGCATAATTTCCATTCACATGCATGCACTAATTACAATTAAATTTTCATATTTTAAAGTTTAATAAAATCGTAATATTATAGAAATTCAAAATTTTAATACATTATTATCAGATATGTTGGGATCAACTGTCCAGTGGAATATCCATGGCAGTTTACGAATCATTGTGATATATTCATGAAGAAATATAGTAAGAATGGTAATTAATGGGTTAAAGGATGAGGTAAAATTATCAAAAAAATATGTTTTAAATGGTTAAAGAGGTTAAAAAATCATATCTTGACATCTTCCCCACTATTATAATTTTGCATGTCCTCATGCAAATAATGTAGAGCTGACATTAGAAAGAATTGGTACATAAAGGGCTCTAATGTAGGAATGGAAAATAGAGGGTGAATGTGAAGCCAACATAGGACTTGTGAATATGATGGGTTTAATTATATGGATCAAGCTCTGTTACTTCCCACATTTTTCTTAAAAGTTAATCAACATCATTTTTTTACCACTAGGAATATCCCCTATCATGAGTTTGATGTATCTTGTTGAGCATTTCTCACTTTGCATACTTGTGGCAATAGTAGCTCCTCTATTGGTACATTCATCTCCATTCTACCACTAGACCTTTTATCAAGTGAAAGTAGTGTATGGTGCACATCATAGTCCACACCATCATAGTTAGAAATTAAAATAAACAGATAACAACGATTCTTGAAAGGATCTTCCCAAAGATCCCACTCTATTGTAGTTCCATTAGACAAGAACATAGGAAACAAGGTTTTATCTAACTCCTAGGAAGGTGATATTTTTAAGGTAATCTCATACACATTATTTGACAACCCATAGGAAGATAGAATATGCTCTAGTTGATCCATTGTAAGAGTTTGTAATCCTTCTTCAAATCACTTCCAACCTGAAACAAAGTTGAAATAGTGTGAGATGCAACCTATGGATTAATTTTATCTAGCTCCAACGAATTCATAACCAAAACCATATTTTGCATGGAAATTAATAAACATGTAATTGGCCAATCATATTAACTAGATATAATATCTAATGTTATGACTTTTCCACCTCCACTTTAGGCTCTGATATGAGTGCCTTTGGCCTTGTCTTGAAGATAATTTCATACTTAATGATGCTCACAACTCTGGCATATGAAAAATATTCTCTCGCCATAATGTAGAATTTGAGGATATTTTATGAAATTACTAAAATTTCCTCAACCATGTTAAACAAGAAAATTAAAATTTGTGACCCATAGATGATAAAATCACACTCATGATTGTTATAAATTTCAACGTGTTGCTACCATCAATATTTCTAGTTCTGCTCCATCTTGAATGCTAAAAACTAGTGTATCACTTCTAATCTACCAAAAGGGATCCAATGAAACAAATAAGATTAAGATATTTTTTCCATAACATATTAGAACGATATAAATATCCTTGAACCATTTCTCCTTAACATGAATACTAGGAAAATTTAATGTTTGAAGTGTCTCTTTTGTTTCATATTCTAGTTTCCCCCTCAGAACACAACATAAAGAAAGTCGATCACAAGTTGAAACTATAATCATTCTCCCAACATATATTAATGCATTCACTTGGATAGATAAAATCAAATTCCACGACCTGATATAAGAACATTGCATTATGAGACATGACCACACCCCATTGATTCCTAGTAGTTTTCATCGATGTGAGATAAAATCCCTCCTTCCACCTTTTACTGATCGATTTTAAAGGGAAATAATCAATTACTATAATATTGTTGAGTATAGGGCATTCCCTTCGACATTAAAAAAAAAAAAAAGTCCATTTGTAGCAACAATAATTACATTGATATAGTAATTATTTTTCGTTATTTCATAATACAATCCTTGTTTAGGAAGACAATGGAAAGACTGTAAACTTGAGAAGTGAATATGTGTTAGAAACTAGGAAAATACTAAGAGGGAGGGTGACTTTGTATTTTAACAATTTTAGAAAGTACTTGCTCAAATTAAATTACTCAGCTACACAGTAATAAATAGCATCATACCAATCTATTAGTGTATGGATACAGGATATTAACGTGGAAACCCAACTAGGAAAAACCACAATTTCTCTTTGATTATGATACAAAAGAAAGCTTCAACTTCAAATTACATACATTTGTGTTGGCTACATATTACAAAATGCTCCAACCTCCCTTGTCTTTTACAAGGACAAAATTGTTTATTTTTATAGGAACCAACCTGAAGGAAACATCAACTCTTTAGTATGAAAGTACCTACCTACACAACCTTTCAGATCATTCTTTCATAAAATTTCAAAATTGTATTTGAGGCTTATTTTTCATAAGATATTAGCTCATTTATTTCTCCTTCTCAGATTTACTCTTCAGCTCAACACACACATCTACGTCTCTGATCATGTATTTTCTCTTCAATGTTGCTACTACTTCTATCCTTAGTTTATTTTCTATTTTAAATTTAACTTGCAGTTAGCCTTTAGATCTATTTTAGATTAGTTGTTTTCCTCACTATTTCTTCCACCATTCTAATAACTACATTATTTAATTGTTCAATTACTTAACTCATGATTCAACCATTTTTATTCTCTATCTGCATGTGAATAACACATTTTACATAAACATTACATGTTAAAAACATAAATCTAACTTATTCAACTTGTTTTCCATATTTGGTGTTTGGATTACAGATGTTATTTTTCTAATTTTGGTGCTCAAATGCCAAATTTTCTTAAGCGCCTTTGTTGTCGGTAGCAACTTTGCATTGAAAAACCACAAGTTGTAAGCAATGTTTAGCCCTACAGTGCCTAACCTATTCATGTTAGGTCCCTATATTACTAGTGTCGTCCCTTATTGTTGTTAGTGTAGCCCCATTATTGTTATTTTTGTACCCTTGTAACCCCCATATTTTTATTATTGTGCCCTTACATTATTATTGTTAGGTCGGCTAGGATTATATTGTGACCCCATGGACTCCTATATATAGAAATGAGGTTTTGTTGTTTGTATCATCCAAGAATTGTCATATATGTAATGTAAAGGAGGTTTCCCCCTCGAAGTGGCTGATTTCTAAGGAGTTGATCTCTCTTTTTTCTATTTTAGAGCTGGTTTCATAACATTTGGTATCAGAGCTTTGGATTCTAGGGTTTCTCTACTCCAAACAGGTCATCGTGGCATTATCACTATAGATTTTTTTCTACGAAGGTTCATAAGCTTAAAGTTTTACCACGTGAAGCTCAAATCCTTAGGAACTTCGTGTAACAATTTCAGATATTGGTTTGCAATAGTTTCGGAGATATTATCTGTGGAAGTTAGTGTTTTTTCAAGCTCTTGAACTTCATCTCAAAGAGGTGACCATGGGAAAATTATCATAACTCTCTCTCTCTAAGCATTGGATTGGAATTCTGTAAAATGTGGCCAAAAGTAAATGGATGTTAGTTTCCTTTGTATCAATTTCAGATTTGAATGAGGAAACAATGATGCGTGGCACACCATACAAGTTCGCTCTACTTAACCAATCCATAATTAGGTCATTGTGGGAGTTTGGGCGTAACCTTGTCTCAAAGAATCCAAATAAGGTCAGACTTGTGGCATTAGAAAGAAGACTCAGAGGGCTGCTATAGGACTAAAGATAAATTCTTGGGGATTCGAAATTATAGAGATACATCAGTTTCAATATCGAACTCCTCAAAAGCAAGAAAAAGGTGTGTTTTTTTCTTCTTCAAATTGCATAAGTATTGTTTGAAAAATCAGTTTGAAGTGGTTCCAAGGGCATATTCAAGCATATATATTAGTATTGGGTTCTAAAACGCCCCCTAAGAATAATTCAACACCCATTAAGCCCTCAGAAGGCTCTACTATGACTCATGAAGAGGAACAAGTGCAACATGATATATCAAAATTACAAGAGCAAGTGCATCAAATTTCTCTCTTGCAAAGAGAAACAAAAAATGAAATGGAAGTTTTGAAGAAAGGTGTGGAAGCTAATATGGATGGTTTGAAGAAATGTGTGGAAGCTAATATGGATAGTTTAAAGAAAGGCGTGGAAGCTAATATGGATGGCTTGAATAATGGCATAGAAGCTAAGATGGATGACATGGAAGCTAACATGGAATACATGAAGAATGATCTAAAAGTAGACATGGAAGGTTTGAAGGAAGGTTTGAAAAAGTTGATATAAGTAATGATTCCTAATGGCGAAAAGGTATTACAAGAAATTCATGATGAGAAAAAAATAAATGTTAATCGCGATTTCATAAACTCTAAATATAAACAAAAAATTTATATTTGTCCTCCTTTACAATTTTATTCTTGTAACAAGAAAATGAAAAAAAAAAGAGTATTCCTATTAGCTTGGGCTAATTAGGAATATTACATTCCTCCCCTCCAAAATGTTGCTTGTCCTCAAGCAACTGATAAAGTGAGTGCTGTAACTCACCTCCTCCCAAGGCATGGAGTTTGAAATGTGTTTGGGAACTAACATTCCCATGTAAAACCTCCACCCCCAAGCTATCATCCATACAAGATGAGTCACCCCCCAACATGGCAACTCATGAAAGATCTCCTCCACCTTAGGCTCCTGCAAAGAAGGTGGGTTGAATAGCTGAACATGATAGGCAAAATGTCCTACCCCATGTTGTCTTCCTCTCCACTCATAGCAAGTGTAGATTACATATTGATCTTGGGCTGCAAATAGGTTTCCCTCCAATGGCAAGAAGAAGAATAGATCTCCAAAGATCCTATCTCCCATGTCATGAATCATGCTGGCCCAAACCATCCCATCCAAAAGGAATGGCACCTCATCACCATTTGGCATCCAAATCAGAAAAATGCTGATGCTTCCATGATACCAATGGTCTATCCAAAGGATACAATGCAGTTTTCCCAACTACTGCTTAAGAATTTCATGTGGCATGTTGTCCTCCAACAAGGTAATAGTTGTGCATGAGTGCTCATCTACTATGCGGTAGTAAGTAGCAATATATATCAGCTGTACATGATCAAAATAACAAGACAATGTTCCATACATTCCTTCTAAAACATCATGATGAGTATGGAGAGATTTCAGCCCATACTCTCTCAATAATAGCCATAGAAACAAGGACTCTTGATGCCTCCTTGCATTGTCAAAATGAAGATCATGGAGAAATAATACATTGATGGACATGTGAGTTGTATCATCAACAAAGTACAAACCAGCTCCATCATACATCATGGGGAAGTTATCCTCCTTCCCAAAACAATGTACAAACATGAAATATATCTCAGACATAAATACATGTGAGCACATGAGACATATCTCAAACAAAGGTAAATACATGGACATAATATTTGACATATGATGTCCAAAATCTCTTCTTAATAGCCACAACAGCCATGCCTCCTTCTTATGCATCCTATCATTGAGACTCAAGGCATGAGATACAGAAATAGAGATTCTTGGGTAGTGACCAAACTCACCCAAAAACAACCAGCGCAACCATGCCTCTTGCTGGCCTGTATCATAGATCTACAAGGGGTTTGGAAACATCTTGTTCCATACTGCCATCCACTCATCCCAATGTGGGTGATGGATCTCATTCTGCAAATGCTTGGTATCCTCCCATGGTAGGACACCCTGCTCGTCCATCCTTTGAATAACCTTGTACTTCATGAAATGTTGAAGTGCACCTCCAATGGGATCTCCTGATGAGACCTCCTCCTCATGCATGGCCTTCCAAAACCAAAGAGGCCTTGGATCTACTGCAAGTAGAAGTCTCTCTTTGAGCTGTGGCATGCTCATTGAGAAAGTGTCATCTAGAGAGGAGAAAGAGTTTCTCATCTCAAGATGTCTACCCTTTGACATCTCTTCCTCCATGGCTTCCTGAATGAAGCTGGCATCTGAATGTTCCCATGAGGAATGGGTCCTTATCTCTTCACTGCTGCTTTTGGACAGTGCAGTGCAACCTTGCTGCTCTAGATTAGTAGTAAGTGATGATCTTGGGTCATACAACAACATATTTCCACAATCTTCTGAAAGATTTATTGCAATAATAGAAAGTGGAAATGCAATCATACCTTGCTAGACTTCGGGAACACCTTGCATGGCTACAAGAGGTCTTTCTTTCACTGTATTGGCTTCCTCAACTGCTGATGTTGAAGGTTGCTCCTCCATGGTTGTGATAGCGCTGATATAAGTCTCCTCAAGAGATGGTGAGGGCTCCTCCCTCTCTGATTGTTCTTCATAAAATCTCTCGATCACTCTCTTAGTGAAATTTACAAGAGTAGATACTCTTGCATGACTTATGTGGCTGAACCACCAAGTGATTTCTTTGCCCTTCATGTGCAGCACTGCAATCTCTACTGATTCTCTTTCTACCACTGGATGCAGTAGGAAGAATGTTGCAAGTCTTCTTGTCCAAGTCCTTGCTGAAGATGATCCATCAAAAGTAGACAATAGAAACCTATTTCCCTTCATTCTTCTTGTGCTACAAGGTCTCCTTTCTTCCTCTAGTTGAATGAACTGTGGGAAGGCTAGAGTCTCCTTGAAGGCTCTAGGTTGAGTCTTGTACTCAACAAGGTATTCACTGAGAACCTGATGTTCCAAGTGTCTTCCATGCATCTGATCTTCTTCTTTATGAGAATACGAAGTGCATGGTCCTTCCTCTTCTTCTTGAAACCTTCTGTAGGTCTCACTAAAGCTTTCTTCTTCTCGAAACTCTCTAGGAGTTTCCTTGCACCTTTCTACTTTCTTCTGTTCAACCTCCTTGCAGAGGCTCTTCTTAGATTTGAAAAATGATGAAAGTAATCTCATCCTCTCCATCATTTTGTTCTCTTATACTTCTCTTTATTCTTCTGATATTTGGATCTCACGGGCTGAGCCGGAGATCATGCTTTGATACCACTGTAATATCCCAAAATAAGGGATTTCTACAACAATAAGAATATCTTAAGATATTATAGAGTTGGATATGTAGCCATATATCTCATAATAGGTGTTAAATCAGATTTCCTTCAATAATATGTTTAGCAACAAGAATTATGATTCATTTTCTCAACCCAAAGTGGGGAAAAGCAGTTATTTCAGCCCTAAAAATGTTAATTTCAGAGCTGTGCATAAAAATAAGGGCAAAGGATGGTGGGATCCCTTAGCTTAGGTCATCAAAGAATTACATACCAAATTTGAGCTGAAAAAAATGACTCTAGCTATGTTAAACGGATCTCCCACTCCCAATATGGCTTAAAAATGCCCAATCCCCATGACTTGACTCAACAGAAATTAACTAAAGATTATGCAGCATGATTTTCTGAAGGTTTTGAATAAAAAATAGCTTGAATATCAGATCTGGAGTTTATTACATGAAAGAATGAAGAAAAATGGAGATTCAGCTCCTTTACACATCAAAGAGGATATCCCGGCAAGGGTTTCATGAGATACACTGTATAAAAGTGCAGATCTGCAGATCTAGATCTGAAAAATGCAGTATACTGCAGTAGTAGCTTATAAATTAGTTCTAGAGCAAGATAATACATAAACAATTAGATCTACAACATATCCATATGTAAAAATGTCTTTATTATACATCCCCCCTGCGGTTTTCAACATTACATGAAGGAACAACAGTAGATCTGAGTTTTACTGCAGGAGATCTGCAGAATGATTCAGAAAATCTGAAGTGAACATAACAGTAAATATATCAAATCTGAAATAGATATAGATTAGATGGCTAATCCATGGATCACCACGATGAAGGAAGGATCCATCCACCAGAGATCTCTTCTCCAATTGAATGCTAGAATGCCCTGAAACTCTGCAATTGGGAATAACACAGTCGAAGAGGATAAAATGCGCTATAAGCTTGAAGTGCAGATTGGCCTAATGCCAAGATCAAGATCTGAAGCCCAAAATACTAATACACTCTTCCAGGAGGTTAAAAAACACAGTCACTGAGAAGAGGCACTAGTATAATCTAGATCTGAGTAGATCTAGTCTCCACTTGCTGCAGCTCACTGAAACAAGTAAACCCCAACAAAATTTATGCTGTATAAGGGAGATGGAGCTTGGCCAATGCCTGATAGTGGAAGAGTAGTACAATGCCCTCCAAGAGCTACTCAATGGAAGGAGAGACAATCCCTAAATAGGAAATCCTCACAATTCTCTGCTAAACAGCCAAGAGAATGAGATATGTCTAAACAGACAATAAACACTGAAAATATCATATCATGAACAACCTTCTCTTGAGCCTTCCCCTTCCTTTTATAAGATGAGAGCTTGAGAAACCCTAAACCACCTTCAAGACTCTAGCTCCTTTCACATTGGAACCCTCCAACTAGATCTGAGTTGTTTATCTAGGTACATTGCATTTGGACAACGTTGTAGATTTGGTCCTGTTGACCCAGTCAATTGTCACAATCCCTTTTCACACATAAGGGAGTTTTATTAAAGCAGCCCAGATTTAGCCTTGTTCACATGGGCATTGATTTATTTTTCTATTTGAGGAGTTTAATTTGTCCTCCTTTACAATCTGATTATTGTAACAAGAAAATGAAAACAAAAAGGAGTATTCCTATTAGCTTGGGCTAATTAGGAATATTACACCAATCCAAAACACTTACTTTAAAAAATCCAAGAAAAAAATGTCTTATAAAAATGAAACGAAGCTCAAAATATTTCCTTCCAAGTCCTACAAAAAAAGTTCATTTAAAAAGTTAGACAAAAACTCATTTAAAAAAATCATTATAAAAGACTTACTTCAACCCAAAACACGTACTCTAAAAAAATGTCACTTCAAAAAATGCCTCCAAAAAATGTCGATTGAAAATTAATTCCAACTTCTTAAAAAATGCCACTTTAAAAAATACTTCAAAAAATATCACTTTAAAAAATATTTCCAAAAAAAGTCCAAAAAATGTCCTTTCGAAATTAAGCCCAAATCCATACCTTCAAAAACAATGAAAATTAAGCTCAAATCCATACTTTCAAAAAACATGAAGCCCAAAAAACATCCAAAAAATGTATCACATACCTGCAAGAAATGTCCTTTGAATGTACCTCCAAGAAAAGTCCTTAAACCCAAAACAATCTTTTGCAAAAATGTTCTTTAAATGTATCTCCAAGAAAAGTCCTTAAACCCAAAAAAATTCTTTGCAAAATCAGACCAAGACCTTTGTAAAATCAGACCAAATGTGCGAAAATATGCTAAAATAATGAATGATTTCGCGCCAATATATATTGCCATGAAATGTTTTTTTGGAGGGGTTCTGTGGTATTTTCTCGCCGACGGAAAATTGGGTGAAGTTCAGCCAAAATTTTATGTCATTAGACTTGATGGGCCGTCAGCGCAAAAAACAATTCGGCCAAACTTTTTTAAGAGTTCGGCCGAACTAACGCGTCAGCAATTATGCAAGCCCAAGCTTTGAATATGTATCTACAACTTTGGACTGATTAAACTCCATGAAACATTCTGAATTAACTGTCGGAACCAAGACAAGCATTTTCAGAATTGAATCTACCTTTAGGAAATATTACTTTTATGGAATTTCATAAATATTTACTAATTTTAATTAATTTTGTAATAAAATGGGTACAAACAATTCCCGAAGGTCATTATGATTCAGTGAAATCATAATTTTGTATCTTCTAAAATACATTGTAAAAAAAATTGAAAAAATTATGGTGCATTACATTGGTCCGTTGTCTCTAATGGGTAGTTTTTAGATTTTTAGTTTATAACTTATATGTTAAGAAATTTCTTGCGTCGTGAAACATATTCAAAATATGTAGTTTTTTCATATTGGACCAGTTCAAAAAATTCTAGTGATTATGATATGCATCCGTTGGCTTTGTAAATATGACGAAACTAAAGTAGACTCTGTCTAGATTGTTGTAACACATTTTGTTTCTCAAAAACACAAATTTTCAAAGAATACAACATTGTGTATTAACATAACTTCTTATGAATCCTTTGATTGCTGAAAAACACACACTCAAAGAATCGCTAAGTTGACATATCAAATGTGTATACAAAAAATTCCAAAAAATAAGTAATAGAAAGATAATAAAATTTCTGACATCTTTTATTTTTATCATAAAATGAAATTCCAAATAGAAAATTTGTTTTAGCTTGCAGAAAGTTGAAGAATAGAAAAAAAAAAAAAAAAAAATTCTCAAAAAAGGGAAAAAAGTGTAACCCAACTTCACATTTTCACGATACTTTCTATGGACCCTGCTACGTGAAAAATGATAAAAACATGAACAAACACAATTGCAATCATGTTTTTCATGTATTTTTCATTTTTCATGTAGCAGGGTCCATCAAAAGTATGCAACATGGGTAATAATTGGATGAGGAATTAAATTTTGCATCCAACGAGTACTCCCACTCGAAATTTGAGTAAAAACTTTGGGAGATAAGTTGAAAATACGTGTTGAAAAAGTAGTTTTTTCTTTTTCCCTCTAAAATTTGATAATGTCATCAAATCTTATCTAATTATTTCCACTATTATTTTATAATTCCCTAGGATGCGCATTTTAGACCTCAAAATTCCCCTAATTCCCATCTCGCAGAGTTGTGTTGGAGTGAACGTTGCTATAGATTTGGCTGAGCGAGTCGCTCAGGCCATGACAGTTTTCTTTTCTGGGACTTCGTCGCCGCATCGAGTATCAGGACCACATATTGTGGTGTTGCACTAGCTGTAGTAGGGTCACTACATTGAATGAGCCCAATTTATGTATCAGGGTATGGTTAGGTAGCTAGTCAAGGCATAGATCGGTGCGGCGAGGACATTTTTTTATGCAAGCTTCATATGTTGTATTATGTATGAGAAGGTCACGATGCTACAACCCTTTGTTCCGGTTCCTTTGGGCCCTCAGAGGGATCCTCAGATGCATCGATGGACACTTGTGATGCCCCGTGCTGGTCGAGGTGAGGCAAGTAGATACTAGGATGAGACGGTGGAGCCGTGGTTAGAGTCAAACCCACGGTTGTTTATTGAGATTATGTATGTAGGGGTCGACTTCTGGGGGGGTCCAAACATGGGTTTCCCTCTTGATTATGCATGGGGACCGACAGGTATGATATTTTATGTTTTCATCATTTAGAGTTTCATTTTTTGTGTATCCATATATATGTCATTGATGGTGACACTAATACTATTTTTTCTTTTCTTTGTAGAAGTGGGGAAGACAGGGCATCCACTTTCCTTCTTGGTAGGCCATGAGCCTAGGAAGAGGGGTACGCTTGGTATGGGTCAGGCCCAACTAGTTGAATAGTTCAGTGTAGGTGGTCCCTCAGGGGAGGGTATCAGTGTTGTAGCTGCTGGTGGAGATGCTGCACTTTTGGCATGTGTAGAGGCTAGAGCCACACGTGGCAGCAGTTGAGGTGCTTTTGGTAGCTACCGAGACTCGATCGTTGGAAAAAGAGGCCTGCGCAATGGATGGTAAGGTTCAATTATCAGTTGTTGAAGCTCGAGCGATAGATGCTACAACTCATGCTAAGGCTGCAGATGCTCATTCTCGGGACTTCGAGGATTCATGGAGTCGGCTAGAGAGGCTGACTTGGGGTTTTCCGACTAAGGGTTTTGATGACCTGGTCAACATTTTCCTAGAGAAAATGATGGCCCAACAGAGGGTGCATCTCATGAATTTGCGTTGAGCAGCACTTGTTGTGACAGCTGCTTCTTTGGTACTGGTGCCAGGTGCTCATATGGGTTCAGAGGACCCACCTGACGGGGCTCATCCCTATCATTTTTGTATGTAGGATCAGGGAAATCACCCATTATGAGGATGCTTCCATATGTTGGTGATATGTATTTTTTGACATAATTGATATCCAGCGAGCTTGTTCTGTTGTATAATAGGACACATATTTTTTTATGTATATGTTAGGGTTCCTTTGTTTCCCAAGGCTGAGAAAGGAAACCAAAGAATTAACCACAGACCAAATTTTGACTTTGTATCTAGCCCTAACAAATCGGAGAGGGCTCTCTCAAAATCAACCTCACAGCCAATGAAAGTGACTAGAGATTATTAGAGTTTTAGGATAGTTATCAGCTCAGTAGGGTTTTTGATTTAGGTTTTGTTGGATAAGAAGCACCAGGTTTAGGAACTAGGTGAAGTGTTACAAAGGATCAACTACAGTCATATAATTAGGAAAGATAAATGTAACTAGTGACATAATTTGAGTTTGTCATTATAGTGTGGTGAGAAGAAAATCATATAGAAGGAAATAAGTGAGCATAATGAATTCACTTTTTCACAGGATGAAAACACTTATGTGACAATCTCAAACAAAACAGAGCATTTAGACAATGTATTATGTTTACAAACTTAGAATATTAACACAAGAAGAAATGTAGATGCCTGCTAGAAACATGTGATAATAAAATGTATAAGAAATACTGAGGAAAACAAGTGTCACCAACCACAGAACATGAATCACATAAAAATAGCTACAACTGCATGTATATTACTTCTGCTAAAATCAAGTACACCACTTCTAAAATGTGTGAAATTCAAGTATCCAACCTTCTCTTTGACTTTTTTTTGAATACATATAGAGCACAAAAAATATTCCAACTCTAAGGGGTCAAATCCTAATCCATAGCAACTAATTAATGAACCTAATGACTCATTCCAAAATCCCAGGGAAGTTAGAAACAACTTTCCTCTTTTTTAGCTAACTAATTGAGCTTATCTCTCAAGTCATTAATCAAAAAATTATTTAAAAATGATAATCATTAATAGGCTTATTAATCATCAGATAACTCATGATTCATCTATTATGTCGACCAAGTTTTACCTTTTACCTCCACGTCTAGTGAAAAACCTTCAAACGCAGAAACACAACAGATGTTTTTAGCAGAAACACAGCAATTTTGGCTTGATTTTTAGATGAATTAGAAGAGGTTATAAATTATTCTGAAGGTTTTTGAAGAAATATTAGGATTTTTAATATACCCTGGGTCCTTGAGTCATCCAAAATCATGATTTTGGCCCCCTCAAAACGAATTTTAAAAACAAGTGTCCAGAAACGCAGCGAATTTCTGAAAAGGTGGCAGAAAGGTGTAAACGAGGCATTGTTTGATCATTTTCTTCAAAATTATAAATTTACAAGCATTCAAAAGTGTTTTTCTAACATCCTTATGTCATTATCTATCCAACCATGCTTGAATTTTTGGATTTGGACCCTCTGAGAAAAAGCGCAACAACTAGTTGTTGTGTTTCTATAGGGTCAAATTTCTACATTTCTTATAACAATAGGGATCAAAGATGGAGTGATATCTCTTTAAACATGATGATTTTAACAAACTGGGAGATTTTTTTAAAGATACGGTCATTTTTGTATAAAAACCTCTCTCATTTTTTGAAAATTCATCTTCATTTTGTTACACACCTCTTTTTAAAACGATGACAAAAACATAGTAAAAAACACAGTGAATTTTCCAGAAGCGCAACAACTTGAGGGAAGGGAATGGAGGGGATAGAGGGTAGGAAAAATATGAAAAAAATATGGGGGGTAGGTATGGGTGTTAGGAAGAGGGTAGAAGTTTAATTTCTCAAAAATAGTGAGAAAGGGGGAGCAAAAGGTCAAAACACAAACCTAGGTTAAAAGCGAGCAGATTTCTAGGTATTTTTAGAAAATAAGGAAATGAAGGGGTTCTGGTAAGGGGAATGGTCGGAAATGCTCAATTAATGATAATGGAAGATATATAATCATGAAACCAAGGCCTTTTACTCCTGAATGACTCTCGAAACCATCGAAAAGGGAAAGCACAACAAAAACCCTATCAACAGAATTTTTACTTGATCTTTGAGGAAAGAAGGTGCAAGTATGATTGATAGGGTTTGATTGACCATAATTACTCAAAAGACTCATGAAATATGGTGTTGACCTACCATGATGAAATTAACTTCATTTTTGGAGTGGGAGTACCAATTCCACCTGTACAATGACTCATGCTCTTTTCCTTATGACTTGGAAATTTTTTCTAGAATAGACCAAAATTTGACTTTTGACTCTGATTAACTTCAAAGATTAACAACAATTGATTACTATGGAACATAGGAATCTAACACTATATATGCGAGATACATTTTGACGGCTCTTATGATGTGTCTATGGTTATTTAAATGATCTCTTTTACATGTTTATGATGGATGTTATGTTTATGATGGATTCTTTTCTTATGATGGTATTTTTCTTATGGTTGATGGTATATATGAGATGCATTCCAGTATAGGACATGGTTAGCTATGTGATCGGCTAATTTATTTTGATCTCTTGGTATGTGTAAATATAATGTGATCAAAGTGGTGAACCAATATTCGTGCATGCAGGTACTTCCTAAATAGATGTGAATCTCGTACTTGAAAGGTTTGGTTTAATTGTGATACCACTAACTGGGAATCAAGAAAGACATGTAAATTTTTGATGCCTTGATTGGAGGCATCACTTAATAATCTTATGATTTCATAATATTCTGCTTGATTTTTTGTGGCTAACCTGATACACACTCTGTTGGTGAGGTATGGTGATTGGTTAGGAGATTATATGGCCCAGGCGGCGGTAGAAAAATTTTGTGACCATCGATAGGATCTATTAGTGAATTCAAAATAGTATATGGATGGACTATCCATCTGTGACAAAGGGGCGTGGTTTTTAGATCAAGTCCATGATGATTTAGATCATCATAAAACATTTACGATACATACATATTTACTCTAGGGTACTAAGACTTCCTTTTTATGAGTGAAACTTATTGAGGTAGAGCCCATTGATAGGGTTTTTTAAGCATGTGTCATCAGGATTTGACAAAAAGTATGCTCCTTTCAGGAGAGAGTGTTTGATAATGTAAGGACCCTCCATAATGTTTTGAACTTCCTGGGTCCTATGGTTTCTTTTGCAACATCATTGCAGAGGACTAGTTCCCCCTTGATAAATGAGTGAGGGGTGATGTTATGGTCGAATGACACTTTCAGCCTTTTCTTGTGTGCTTCGTTGTGTTGGAGAGACTCTTTTCGGATTTCGTTTATGAGTTCTAGTTGTACCAACTGTTGCTTAAAAGGATGAGTATCAGTGAGAAGTTTGATGTTTGCATGTAAGGTGGGAATTTTGCATTCAATGGGAAGCACGAACTCCACCCCATATACTAACTATAAGGGTGTGAATATTTTAAGGATTTGGCTGTTGTGTGGTATTCCCATAAGGATGAAAACACCATATGGTTCTAGTCGATTTTATGGTTATTTACCATGCGATGTAACATCATTTTGAGTACTTTTTTGGCAGCTTCTACCTTTCCATTGGACTGGGGGTAGTATGGTGACACAGACTCGTGCATAAAACAAAGGTTTTGGGATAGCTCCTAGAATATTTCATTCTCAAAATTATTTCCATGGCCGGATACTAACTCCTTAGGTACACCGAACTTTGTGATGACATAGTCGAACAAAAATAGTGTTACAGTTTTGTTACACATCATTTTGTCACCATGATATTTGACTGTCAATATGGATCTATCACCATCCATACTCATGCTTCCTTAGAAGTCAACACATTTATATTCCTAAACCAATTATTGGGAGCTGGGAAAAATCTCTTAAAAACTCTTAAAGGTTTCCTACACGCTTTTTGCGGTCACTTCCTGCGCACGCGCCGATATTCCCACCTTTATCTGCGTACATCTATGCTCTATTTTCCCATAAAACTTGTGCACTACATGTAAAATAAATTAAAATCTAAAATTAACTTCTAAAATAATATTTGGGTGCATATTCTTCCAACTCAAAGCCTCGTGATTCACGCTAGTTCAAGCAATATCCCTCCACTCATGGAACTTATCCCCTTGGATGAAGGACCTCTAATCCTGTCATTATAGGATCTCATCCCTCTATTGATGGATTTGCAACCTCCTCAATTTCTCCTATAAATTGAGCTGAAACTTCAAGGTTATGGGTACATTGGGAATAGATTGTATTTTGTACTTTGAAGATTACACATTGTACATAAGAGTTCATTGAAGACAAACCTATGTTGATCATTCTAGAGAGGAAATCTTGTCAAACGAAGGAGCACGATTGTGAAGGAATATTGGAGAAATATATACAACATTAAGGCTCAGGTTGTAAGATTTCTCTTTATATTATTAATAATACATATGGATCCCTTTTTCTCATTGTGTTGTTTTTATATTCATTAAAAGAACGACAATTCTTAATATCCTTGATCATTAAGTTAAACTAGTGTTTAGATTATTATATACTGCAGGTGCTTTTGATTCTTTGCATGTTTTTGATTGCAGGTTCTTCTCATCAGTGAAGGACTTCTTCGGGATGGGAGGCAAGGTCTACATAAAACATCTCATTGAAATGTAGGAGCATTACCTCCTCATTTCTAAGTTTTTATAATTTGAATGCTAATA
>JAXQQM020058925.1:0-42770 GCA_034641835.2 Pinus albicaulis | reverse complement strand
GATGTATAGTTGTTTGCTTCTTATGTTTTTTATTTTAGGCTAGTTATGAAGTAGGTTTTTGGTTTTGTTTTTAGGTTTTTGAGGGAGGAACTGATCAAAGAATAAATAGATAAAAATATTGTTAGATCAACTGGGCTATGGGGTCGAAAAGGTCGAGAAAGCTTCAGATGGTGATACAAGGTATATTGAAGGGCCGATTTGATCAAGGTAAAATGGATCTTTAGGTAAAATGAAGTGGGATGGACACTAAGTTTGTGAAGGACAAAGGCTTTCAAACATAAATAGTTTAATAACAGACATTTATATGGTAGGGCTAACCATTAATCATGATAAATGTAACTACAAACTGATAAATGCATAGAAATAAACATTCAAGCAATACATAGCGATATATGACTCTCTAACTTTAGGAAATTGCTATCAGACTTTGGGGAAAAACAATTAAGACAAACAAATAACTCAAGCTACTAAGAGGGAACTCCTAGACATAGTATTTTGAGCTATAGGGCACTTTGAACTAAGATTGCAGAGTTTTAGGCAAAGGGCAAGATCGGTACAAGACCTCTTTGGTTCAACTAGGACAGTCAAATATTCAAAGAAAGGTTTTAGAGGTGGAGTTTTGACTAGCCTTGAGTAAGGAGGGCATACCGTGAATCATACTTAGCATGCATAAAAACCATAAATGAAACAAGCAAACAAGTTCTTCAACGATCAAAGAGCAGTTAAGAATTCTTTGATATGACTAAGAAGAAAACACTCAGAAGAACATGACTGAATGGAAATGCGGTGCCTCCATGAGCATGTCTCAAACCATATTCTCCTGCGTACATCAAGAAAAGAGCATGATATGTTATGAAAACCCAAAACTGCTGAGAGGGACACTGTTGGTTTATAGCTAGAGATAAAAATAATCACTATTCATTATTCAAACAGGCAAAGAAGCGTCGATGCATGGAACCAAAGTAAACACTCATCCAAACGCCGCATGTTCATGTTGCTCATACTCATCAAGTTGACCTTTGTTGAAATCTCTTCAGATGCAGGCTATGCAGATAGAAGAACTATCATTTATTCATGACTCATTGACCTGACCTTAATATGTGAATTTTGTCCTCAGGAAAAGCACACAGGCCCAAGGCACAAAATATCTATAAAAATATCCTAAAAATGCTAAAAAAACGAAATTTAATTGAATTTTCCCAACGGACAATGTCCAAAAAAAGCTAAACGCACATTTGGAAAATCCACTTCAGAAAACTGCATTTTTTACAAAAATACTTTAGAAATATAGCAGCAGAAAATCTCGTCTTGTGGGCAACTTGTGGAGGACATTCTGATGTCGAAATGAGGCCCGTGATGGCTCGCTGGAAAGCCCTAGATGTCTAGTTTCTGAAAATCTAGAACTGATCACTAGAAGCCTATGAAAATCTGACCTGTGTGTAAAAACCCAGAAATTAGCCTTTGCTGATATACGGGGCAGAGTGTTGAAAAAGTGACTGTTTTTCGCCACTTTGGGGGACCAAAACATCTTCAATTGATCTGAAATTTGCTAAGTAGATGCCCCTAAAATTATGGCATCTAATGATACCATTTTCAACTTTTGAGGATGTTTCAAAATAAAATGGTGATGCCCATGATTTTCAGCAAAAAGCCCAAAAATGTCAAAAAAAAAAACTTGTCGAATTATGCTCAATTTTGGCAAGCATGACCCTCCTGGGTTTTCAAAAGCATTCTGAGAAGTGGAGGAAAATTTTTTAAGTCTTGATATGCCTTTCTCCATCTTTTGTACCGAGCGCCTCCTTTGGGCCACCTTAAGCTTTTCTTGTATAACCTTTAATTTCCTTCGGGCGAATTGATTAAGCTTCTTATAGTGCCCGATCATTTTCCTTTGAAGGTTTAAGTCTCTATTGGCTTTTTCCAACTTATTCTCCAAGTGTTTATTCACCCTTTCAAGCCATGCTTCTCTATTTTTTTCTATTTATTGGGTGAATAAAGTAGTAAGAGGAAAAGATTGGAAAAGGGCAACCTCTTCCTCCTTTTGTTTCTCCAAAGCGCTTTTGAGTCACATAGTCCTTGGCCTCTTCCTCCTTGGCTGATATTCTTCTTTACTGTTATTGAATTTTCCCATGAGTTCTTGCAACTTAATTTGTGCTTTGGAGGCTTCTTTTTGGTACTTGATAGCCCGTGTCTCATAAACTGGCATGTGGACATTCATTTGTTTGTTTTGTGTTTGTAGAAAATGAATGAGGTTTTTAGACCTCTCTAGATCTACTCTTATATCATGAATTTGTTCTTCTCTATTTAGTAAAAGGGACTCTAGGATTCTGGCCTCGTTGTCACTATCATCACTGTTTATCTGAATTATGTCAAAATCCCTTTCTTTCTCAGGGCTACTTTCCTCCTTCTCTTTTCCCTTGCTTTGGGTGACCTTCTTGGTTCTCCTCTTCTTTGGTAATTCAAAAATGGATTTCTTGGGCAACTTGCCTTTGCTTCAGAGTGCTCTAGTAACATTTGGAGTTACAATTTGAGCCACTTTCTTTCTTGATGTTCAGGGCTTTGTTACCTTTGGAGAAGAAAGCATGGCCCCTTGCCTAGGAGAGGCAGCTAGCACATGCTCTATTTGGTCATTGCCTTTGCTACTCCCCTCATCATCATTGTCACTATTTTCCTCCTTTTCAAGGCTGCCTTCTTTAGGATTTTCACTGCTTGGGCTTTATTTTTCATCATCCTTGCTGGTTGGTGGGCTTTCCTGTTCTTCATCAAAAGTGTCCCTTTGAGGATTGTTTTGACCTTCCTCATGAGTGCCTTGGCTGTCACCTTGCATGTCTCCGTGAGGGCTGCCTTGTTCACTTTTGTCCCTGCTTTCTTCAGGACTGTTAGGCTCTGTATCCTCAATTTTTTGTGCTTCATCATCATCATGCTCACTACTGTGTGGGCTGCCAATATTTTCCTCTTTGTGACTACTGTGTTCCTCATCAACTTGTTCCATCTCTTCATTATTTCCTTCTTCATGCCCACTGTTGTGCTTGAATTCTTCATTTGGCCTTCCTTGTCACTTGTTTTCCCTCTTTCACTGTGCTCTTATTCACTATTTTTCTTTTTGTCACTTTGCTCCTCTTCACTATTTTTCTCTCTCTCACTTTGCTCCTTTTCACTTTCAATTATAAGAGATTTTTTCTTCTTAGGAGTAGACTTACTAGAAGAAGGAGAAAGATGATGAGTGGATGGTGAAGGAGGTGCATGGGATGAAGAAGCAGTGGTGAAATCGGGATGTGAAATGAAAGAGTCCCAAGAAACTCCCTTTTTCTCAAGTTGATGGAGGATGACAATCTTAACAAGGGAATGATGAAAAATACAAGATTGCTACTAAGAGGAAAGATTCTTTTGAACAGTGGAAGCCATATTTTCAATACTTCTATAGAGGAAAAAGGGTAGGTTTAGCAATTGGGTTCTTGTGAAGTGCATGAGTAGCCTGATATGGTAAGCATAAACTTGGGAAAACCTCCCTTCGCATGTGAAATACCTCATGATGATTTTCATGAGAGGAGCATAGCTGGTCAATAAATATGAAAAAGGAAAAATAGATGGGCATGCATCTCGATGTTTTGGTTTCAAGAAGGGTTTGTATTGATCTAAATCATTGGAGCAATTGTAAAACATTGAAGAGGTTGAGTTTTGTGCTGGTGGAATTCGAATTTGCAGCAGTGTTTTCTTGGTGTCGAAGTTGAGATGTCTTTCAACGGATTGAGATTGGAGTATACCCTTGAGGGCAGCTCGAATTATATTGCATGGAAGGACTGGATGGAGGCAGTGCTGGAAGATAATGGGTTGAAGGAGTTCATAGATGTAGAAATTTCAAAACCTGCTTCTAGCGATGCTGCCGCACTTGAACCATGGAAAAAGAAGACAACAAAATGTCGAAGGATTCTATTGGAAGGTGTGAAGGGTCACATAGTGTCCAGCATTCATGGTAAAGCTTCTCCATTATTGATGTGGAAAGATTTGATAGACTTGTTCCAAAGCAAGAGCAACCAGAGGAAGTTGGCGCTCAAGGATAAACTTAGGAACATAAAAATGGAGAAAGGCGACAGTATACCCAAGTACCTCATGAAGTTTGTCCAGTGCAAGGATGAGCTGGGAAGTGTGGGGGTTACTGTAGATGACGAGGACTTGGTATGCTTGGCTCTCCTTGGGCTTCCGAAGAGTTGGAATTCCTATCAGGACTCTGTTAGTGGTAGGGAGAAATTTCCAGGATGGGAGAAACTTTGGTCTGATCTTGTGCAGGAGGAGATAAGGCGGAGTACCAGGGACGGATCTTCATCAAAGAATGCAGATGAAGAAAATTGTGCTTTGGATGCCAAAGCAAGGAATGGGAAGAGAAAGAAGAATTCTTCTCAATCTGATGCAAAAGGTAAGAAGCAGGACATGTCCAAGGTGAAGTGCTTTCACTGTCACCAACACGGACATTACGCCACTAATTGTCCACAGAAGAAGAAAAATAAGCATGTTGCTGGATCTGCAGTTGGAGAGGCCTTAGCCTCGCAGTTTGAGCTGGATTTTTCACTGATCGCATTATTGGTCTTAAGTATGATGGATTCAGTGTGGTTTCTTGACAGTGGTGCGTCTTTTCATATGACCGGAGACAAATATTTGTTCAGTGATCTGGATGAGAAGGATCTTGGAGTGCACATCAAGATGGGCGATGATGGTAGATACAGTGCGAGTGGTATCGGGACCATTTCCTTTGAGAGGGAGTCTGGTAAACCTTTCATATTGAAGGATGTCATGCATGTTCCAGGATTGAAGAAGAATCTAATCTCGGTGGCCATGTTGGAAGACAAGGGATATGATGTTGTCTTTAGCGAGGGGAAGGCTTTCCTACGCAGTAAGGCAACTGGTGAAACCCGGAGGATAGGGGTTCGAGTTAAGAACCTTTATCAATGTAGGTAGATGGCTATGCAGCAATGGTAGGCAAGGCAGAAGGAGTGGTGAGCCAGAATGAGGGCGAGCTATGGCACAAGAGATTGGGCCATCTTTACCATGGTGCTTTGAAAATTTTGCAACAGATTTATACCGGGCTTACTAAAGTTACACTTGCGCAGTCAGATCAGTGCAAGGGATGTACTTTGGGAAAATTTGTGAAAGCCACCTTTCAGGAGAAGGATAGTCATGCCACGACGATCCTTGAGCGAATTCACACAGACGTGTGTGGACCTTTCTCAATAGCTTCAACAGCAAAGCACATGTATTATGTGATCTTTGTTGATGATTTTTCTCAGAAGTGCTAGATCTTCATCATGTAGAAGAAGAGTGAGACATACTCAAATTTTTGTGAGTTCAAGGTACTGGTTGAGAAATATTCAGGGAAGCAAGTGAAGACTCTTAGGAGTGACAATGGTGGTGAATTCATCTCTGGAAAATTCAAGGACTTTTTCAGTGCAGAAGGAATTCGAAGAGAGCTCATAGCACCTCATAACCCACAGCAGAATGGGGTCGTTGAGCGAAAGAATAGAACGATCGTGGGTGTTGCACGGGCGATGTTGCATGATTAGGGCCTTTCCATACACTTGGTAAGGACACTTTAATCTTACGATTTAGTTTATGGCTTATTTGTCCTCATAGGATACCGGGCATGAGTAACCCGAGGAGGCATTTTCGCACAAGAAGCACAGTATTTCTCATTTGAAGATTTTTGGCTCCACTTTTACATTTGTGTGACGAAGGATGCCGGGGAGAAAGGCGGTGGCCTCTGAGAGGTTGGGGATATTTTTGGGGTGCAGTACAATACTAGACTATTGTTATTTTCTTGGTGACAATTCAACTATCAAAGTTGGCGGGCAATATCAAATTTCATGAGGAGAAATCCATGAAGTGTTCGCTTGAGAGGGAGCTACAATTGCATGTAGATGAGGAGCTATTAGTTCCTAAGGATGAGTCTCTGGATGTGGATCAGCCACAAGAGGAGGTTCATGGAGTGGAAGAAACCACTCATGCAGCACCAACCATCAGAGGGCAGAAGCGCACTACAGAAGCTGAGTGACTGAATCTTCATTCAAAGAAGATTGTAGGAGCACCTACATTACAACGCAGACAGAGATAGTCACCTGACCGATATACTGGATACATGGCTCTAATGAGCAAGTGTATCGTGACAGAACCATCCTCTTTCGAGGAAGTTGTGGAGGACCCTACATGGGTAGATGCCATGGTGGAAGAGTATGATTCGATTGTCATAAATAGTGCATGGGAGATTGTCCCAAGGCTGGAAGGGAAATCAGTGGTAGGTTCGAGAAGGATCTACAAAATGAAGCAGGCGGCTGACGGGAGTGTGGAGAAGTACAAGGCGAGATTTTTCGCCCGTGGCTTCTCACAGATCGAGGGGATTGACTATGAGGAGACTTTTGCACCTGTCGCAAGGTACTCTTCCATACGGATGATTCTTGCTCTCTGAGCACATATGGGGTGGCACATTCACCAGATGGATGTGAAGACTGCGTTCCTAAATGGACTGATTGAGGAGGAGGTGTATATAGAGCAGCCTGAAGGTTTCGAGATCTTGGGCGGCATTCCATGGCTATGAGCTCAAAAAACGATGTGTGGTTGAAACAAGCAACTCGTGCTTGGTACACATAGATAGACAGTTATTTCACCGAACTTGGATTCTCCAAGAGTGAGGCGGATCCTAACCTATACCAGATTGTGGTGGAGGGTAAGTTGCTGATCATTGTACTTTATGTAGATGATTTGATTTTGACAGGTGATGAGCTTTTGATACTCTCATGCAAGGATGATCTTGCAAAAGAGTTTGAGATGAAGGACTTGGGCCTCCTTCATTATTTCCTGGGATTGGAAATTTGGCAGCGCAGTGATGGACTGTTTGTTTCTCAGGGTAAGTATGCCCAGGAGATACTGGAGAAGTTCAACATGCATGGCTGCAAGCCTGTTGATACTCCTCTTTCTGGTGGATGGAGGAAGGAGGATGCTACTTCGGCGGAGGTAGTGGATGCCATTGTTTATCGACAGTTGGTGGGGTCGCTTATGTATCTGGTCAATACACGACCCGACATATGCTATGCTGTTAACCAGCTTTCACAAGCTATGGTTAAGCCTACCAAGCTCTACTGGAAGGCAGACAAGCATGTATTGAGATATCTCAGAGGCACATCAGGATATGGATTATGGTACAGACAGTCGGATGAGGTGAAGCTGTGTGGCTTCACGGATGCAGATTGGGCAGGGAGCCCAACGGATAGAAAGAGCACATCTGGAGGGATTTTCAGTATCGGGTCGACAACAGTTTCTTGGTACAGCAGGAAGCAGAGATCCGTGGCACTCAGTTCAGCAGAGGCCGAGTATATGGCAGCGAGTTTGGCTGCATGCGAGGCTATATGGATGAGAAAGATCCTGGTTGGGTTGTTCGGTTCACACTTAGAGCCTACTGTGATTTATTGTGATAATCAGAGTTGCATCAAACTCTCGGTTAATCCAGTATTTCATGATAGATATAAACACATTGACATCCGGTATCATCATATCAGAGATTATGTGCAGTGGAAGATCATGTTACTTTCTTACATTCCTACGGAGGAACAAGATGATGAGCTTAGTGAAAAGAGTCGCCTTCAGTAAGTGGGCCCGCAGACTATTTTTAGCGCAAGTCTATTTTTAGACTATGTCTATTTTTAGACATGTCGATCATATTCTATGAGTTGCAGGATGCTATTTGTGGATGGTTGGTCAAGTTGGAAAAATATATGGACTTCTATTTTTAGACATATTGGGCGGAATCTATTTTTAGATTGCCGGTCTAAAAATAGATATGTCGAATATTATTAGCTCTTAATAATATTTGGACTATAAACATTATCTTATTCTCTTGGAGCACTTCAGTTAAGTGCACAGATGTGGCACAGGAGCTGACAGAAGGAATTACGCTATTCCTGAGAGTTAAGTGGAGCTATTGCATGGATACTTCAGTTAGAACTCATGTGACAGAGTTTGGTGGAGTTATTGAGCTAGTTGATGGAGTTGTGTTCAGTTTAACTGAGTTAAACATAGTTGAGCTAGTTGTATCTAGTCTAAATGATTGATACACTAGTGAGAGTGGTGTGAATTAATTATTAATTAATTCAATAATTATTAACTCATTAATCAACTAAAGAATACATCAGTTAACTATAGTGCATGGACAGTTTCAGTGGAGACCAGTGAAGAGGTAGGTGAAAGAGCAGTGTGACTATAGTGTTGCATGATTTGCAACACACAGTGGTTGGAGATACCAATGAGGATTGCGTGAGCAAGGCTGGACCAATTTGAGTTCATTCGAGCCATTCTTCGAGCGGTGATTGCATAGTGGCAAGCTAGCAGGTGGCAGAGATCGATGCATGGGATTTGCTAGATCGGACCTGATTAGTGTGTAGCAATTGGAGATTGTACTGAGAGCTTGTGAGGAGCTTTGTATGATGATTGTTACATGATATCTATGACATATAATATACAGATAGTTGGAGGTTTTCAGCTTTAAGCTTTCCCATAAATTACTGTGTTCATATGTGTGAATTTTTATGGTTTTAATGTGTGCATGAAATTGATTTAATTTCCGCAAGTAATGATGAATAGTAGAAGAGATTTTGTATTGTGCATGAAGTCAAATAGTGTGTGATCAGGAGAATATTGGATGTATAACACATTAGTTATATAATTTCTACACTTTACTCTTTGAGAAAAACCAAGTCTATTTTTAGTTAGCCCAAAATTTTGTTAAGACACAATCAAATTTCCTTGATTTAGACTATATGAACTCCTTTTCCTCAGATCACTGTTTTCTGTAGTTTAAACAAGAAAAAGGTTCCCTTTGAAAAAAACTATCTCTTTAGGTGTCACTGCTTTTTAAGGGGCTGTTTTGGAACACAGACTGTATCCTTAGCAAACTCTGTGTTCTGCTTTGAAATAAAACTATCCTCCTGTGATGTCTAATGTCTCTCCACAACCAAAGACAACTCCCCTTGTTATTGAGTAGTAAGCCTCCTAAAAACTTTCTCTATCCTTGAATGATGACTGTTTTTCTTTTGTGTCTAGCAAACAAGTGTATCCGAATGAAAACAATTTCACTTCTTCAGTACTGTGTGGGTGAAATGAGGTTTTTTACAGGGCTATTAGTGGTTTTTCAAAAAAAATCCACCTTTGTTTTTAGCACAAGGCTCTTCTCCTCAGAACACTGTCCTTTTGAAATCTCTGTTGTGTGAATCTTTAGCAAATTCCAATCACAACTATTCCTTTCAATTTGGCATATTTAACCCTTTTGTTTAATCATTGTTCATCTCTGAAATTTCAGTGAGAACAACTTCTCTAAACTGACACAAAACCTTTACTATATTACAGCATGAGAAAAAAACCTTTTCTATGATAATTTATGACTTAAAACCCCTCCTTGAACTCAAAATCCAGCAAAGGGGTGAGGAATACCTTTAAACATGAGTCTTTGGATATTTTTGATCGTTGGTGCAACATTTCAAGGGAGCATGTTGAAGACAGGTGAACGAGTGGCGTTTAGCGCTAAACGCACTACACAGAGGAGGTGTCGGGTCGGTCTCGGGTCCCCGGTGACTACAGGCACAGGTGTGCCGCACGAAGTTACAGGCACGCCATGCCTTCATTCAAACCCTGTGGTCGGGCACCTACAGGCGTGCCTCGCAGGTGTACAGGGTTGGAAATATTGTCATTGATGGCAAAGGAAGTGGAAAAGGAATTGGGATCTAAAACAGTAACTAGGAACAGAGAAAAGAAACATAGCAGAGGACAAAGGTCTGCAGAGAAGAACAGAGAAAGAGTGCATCTACAGAGAGCAGTATCAGTCAAAGAGCACATTGAATTTAGTAGGAAGGATATTTGTGAAATTAAATCATGTGTGAATCTTTTCTTGAATAATTTCGGTATATGTATAAAGGAAATCCTGTGTATGATTGAGTTCTGGTGATACTCTGATGGGTGGAGAATATCGAGAGTATTTGGCTATTGATTGGTTCAATTCTCGTACGGAATGACCTGAAACTCTGTGTGAAAATCCCATCGGAAGAGAACTACATTTGTTTGTTGTTTATTAGAAATCCTGCCAAAGATAGACCAGAGTTAACTAAGTAAGAAGGATAGCGCAAACCAAAATTAACCTTGGTTAATTATTGTTCAAAACAGTGAGTGGATTGGCAAACCCGGTTTGCCCATATCGCACAGATTTTGCGGGTTGAGCGGTACTCAAGAGGTTGGATCTGATTCCACAGAACGGACGACACGCGTCCATGTATGAATCCACAAAACCGCTTGTCACTGCGTGCCATCGCGCATTATTGTTCGACCCAGGGTGCCCAGCGATATTGTTGAGAACCGTTGATTTGGAGGGAAGCCATCGGACGGTGGTAGTATGAGGAAGATGCGCGAAGGTTAACCAAAGTATGGCGGCCATCGCACGTTATTTTCCGCGCGTCTTCGCCGAGTGATATCCGTTCGATCAAATGAGGCAGTGCGACGTGATAACAACCGTTGGATGGAAACGATCATTAGCGATGGGCCCAGTTTTTAAATTATATTGATTAAGCCGTCGATTATGCATGTGGGGCCAGATCCAAAGGTCTATTTAAAAAAAAAGGGCCATTTGATAAAAGCACTGATTATTAATATAAAGTTCTATTATATTTATTTAATCACCAAAGGTTGTGAATAATATTTATTTGTCAAATTCCACAAATTTGATAAATAAAATTCCAATAAAAGAAAGAAAACCATCAGTGGCACGTTAATGTTACTTAACCTTGGCTATAGTATTATTTGGCGGAGAAAAAGATTACCTTTGGGACAATTCGTGCATGGAAGAACGAAGATTGGGATTTCAATTTGAATTGGTTCGACTTTTAATATGAATACCATTAGTAGTTGAGTAGTTTTCTACTCACGGTATTGAAAAAGGCAAAACTATATAAGGAGAAGCGCATTATGGTTCAGTGTGTGCATGAAAAAGGGTTGTTAATAAATAAATCTCTTTAAGAGATATTTGCATATATGATGCACCTATGGATATGATCTAGAAATGATAAATCTCTACGATGATCGGCAAAAAGAAATGATGAAGACCTGATGGAAGTTTGATGAAGAAATTGAAGAAATCTGGTAAATCTAAGGGTTGAAGCCTTCTGTATGGAAGTGGAAGTATCCTACCAGTAAAATCTGGTGTTAAAATCAGGGAGTTGGAGCTCCCTTCCAGTAGTGGCTGGAGAACGAGAAAAGGTTGTAGTCTTTCTGCAGGTAGGTGCCTGCGTGCTGGTATAAGTCTGTGCCAGCATAGATTGTAAGAAGTTTTATTTATAATAAATATTGAAGACTGATATAACAAAAGTGGTGGTTTTCTCCCGAATTGGGTTTCCACATTAAATACTGTTGTTCATATGTGTTGCTTATGTTTGATGGTTTGTTCTATTATTTCTGTTCATGCTTACTGCTTACTAAACATCTGATGAATGAATGATGCAATGATCTAAGTAAAGACATAATAATATCTCTGGACATACAAGTTGGATTCAATAATGTAGCATATGGTTTTAAGAGAAAGGAAAACTAAAAAAAATTTAGTCAGCTCTAAATACTAATTCACCCCCCCCTCTCAGTATTTTTCCCAACAATTGGTATCAAAGCAGGTCCTTCTGAAAAAGCTTAGCCGCTAGAAGGAATATCAAGCAAGATGAGAAATCAGGATGGAACAACATCTATCAGGCCTCCGCTCTTTAACGAAAACAATTTAATCTTCTGGAAAACAAGGATGAGATCCTATCTTTAGTCTCTGGGAGCATATGGGAAATTGTTGAAGTAGGATATCAATATCCAACTGCAGTACCAACAGATCCGACGGAAAGAAAGAATTATGAAACAAATGCAAAAGTAGTCAATGCTCTATTGGGAAGTCTAACTGAATCAGAATTTGTCAAATTCATGCAGTTGAATACAGCAAAGGCAATATGGGACAAAATCATTCTAAGTTATGAAGGTGATGCAAAGGTAAAAATTGATAAACTCCAAACTCTCAGAATTCAATACGAGAATCTAAAGATGGATAATGAGGAGAGCATTGCAAATTTATTTTTACGTCTTGATGATATTGTAAATTGTATGAGAAATCTGGGAGAAACAATAACCGAATCTACTCTGGTTGAGAAAATTTTAAGATCACTAATGACAAAATTTGAGTCAAAAGTTTCTGCGCTTGAAGAAAAGCAGGATCTTCAAAATCTTGCTGTGGTGCAACTTCATGGCATACTAACTGCATATGAAATGAGAAGAGGAGGACCATATGAAGTCAAAGAAGCAGTCTTTAGAACTTCTACGAAAGGGAAGGAAGTACAAAAAACTAAAGGATTAGGATATATCTCAGAAGAAGATGAAATAAACTTTGTAAAGAAACTTCAACTTGGCACAGGACGGTTCAGAGGTAAGCTTCCTTTGAAATGTTTTGATTGTGGAAGAGTTGGTCATTATGCTGCTAAGTTTCCTCATAAAGAAACACATAAAAAGGGGAAGGAAGTAGCAAGAAGGAATAAGAATCGCTTTAGCACTAGAAAAAGTTACTATACTCATGAAGACAGTGATGGGTTATCTGATAGTGAGGAAGAATGTGAACAAGATCTTAGACTTCTCATGGCATTTGAAAAAGAATCTAGAGAAGAAAAGGATACTTTTTTGGATGCTCTAGAGGACAATGATTTTCTTGATGAAAACAATCAACTCAAAATATGCTTAGAAGAAAGTAAAATAACCATAGAGACTCTAAAAAATCAGCTTGAAGAAAAGGAGAAACACAATGAGAAATTAGAATGTGAAGTAGTAAGTCTAAGAAAAGAACTTGAGAAAGTAAAGACTCTGAATCTTAGATTTGCTAAAGGATCTAAAACCTTAGATGAGATTATCAAGGTACAACGTTCTCCCCTTATAAAGACAGGTCTTGGATATATCGGAGAATCTTCTCAGGCTTCAGCACCAAATTATCTAAAAGCAGCTACTACTGGTATACAACATGCTGCCACTCAGCAAGGGAATAAATAATCTTTGCAGGTAAAGCATGATCATCTCAATTCAAAGAACACTAACAAGAATATCTTTCAAAGAAACACCAATCAACAGGTAAATTCAAGAAGGAGATTTTATGATCGTAGAAATTTCTTCTTCAATGGACAATGTTTCTCATGTCACAATTTTGGTCATAAATTTGTTCAATGTGTAGCATATAAAACCATCATGACAAGAGAAGCAAGAAAGAAAAGGATTGATATTGAAACAAACATGAATACCTATAAAAAAATTTCTCCTCTTCAAAATGAAGTTGAATGTGCCTATTGCAATAACTTTGGCCATGAAGAATCTGAATGCAGGAGAAAATTTCAGCCAAAAGAACATGTTCCTTCAAGCTCCAAAGTATGGAAAAAGAAGGAATTACAGGTTGAAAATTGTGGCATAGCGTTATTTGCAGAAGATGAAGAAAATCAATGGTACATTGATAGTGGATGCTCAAGACACATGACAGGTGACAAAAACAAACTTCTTGCATATAGTGCTCTAGAAAAGGAAAAGAATGTTACATTTGGAAATGATACTCCTGCGGTCATTAAGGGAAAAGGGTCTGTTTTTCTAAAAGAAAAGGTGAAAGCTAATGATGTCATGTATGTGGATGGATTAAAGCATAACCCGTTAAGTTTAAGTCAAATGTGTGATCAAGGAAGCTGAAGTTGTCTTTAGTTCAAAAGAATGTGTGAGTACGTGATCTTGATACGGAGGTAAAAGAGAATTATCGAAAGGAAAAAGAACTCCAAAGCAGCTTTGTATGTATTCGAAGCTGCAAAAGAACAATGTTACCCAGGTACTTCAACCAGAAGCACAACTATGATGAAGGTTGGGGCATGCGAGCTTCTCTCAAATCAACAAATCAAGCAGACTTTTAAGGATGTTCTGATCTTCCCAATATTACTCTGCTGAAAAATATCATATACAAATCTTGCAAATTGGTAAGAAAACAGATACAATTCATCTGCAAAAAGAGGATCATCAAGTAAGCCTCTTGAACTCATTCATCTTGGCTTGTATGTGTGGGGCCTGCGAGGAAAAATTAACCACGTGGTGAACAATACTATATCTTATTTATTGATGATTTCTCTAGAATGTGTTGGATTGAGTTGCTTAAACACAAAATTAAACATTTGAGAAATTTCAGATCTTCAAAGCACTAGTTGAGAATGAATTAGATCTAAAAATAAAGTGTCTCATATCTAATCGAGGAGGAGAATATACATCAAATGAATTCCTTGAATTCTGTGAACAACATGGCATAAAAAGACAATTTTCTATAGCTGGCACTCCACAACAAAATGGTGCCAGATGTCGTGCCGCGCATAGGCGTGCCACGTGAACTTATAGGTGCGTCATGCCGCGCAAAGTTACAGGTGCATCGCGCCTTCATTCAAACCCTGTGGTCGGGCACCTACAAGCGCACCGCACAGGTGTACAGGTGTGCCACGCAGAGCTTTAAGCTTGAAAACTTCACAATCGCCCGAGAAAATGTTTCCTTTCTTCAATGGGGGAGCTAAGGAATGTTGGTTTCGAATCTTGAAACTTGATAATGAGGGCCTTTTTAACGACCTTCTCCTATTTTTAAAATTCGAAAGACCCCCCTTTGCCTTTTGCAAACTATGTTTTTTCCATAATGTTTTTCGTGGAGGGCCCCCTTCTTCACTTGTCCACTTTGAATATTTTCAAACAATGGTGGGCCCTCTGCTCATTTGTGGAGGAGGCCTTTTGACACTGTGATGTTTTTGGCTAGTCTTGCAAAGAGGTGAGTGTAGCACTTTGATTGGTATAGAAAGGCTATAAAAACTGTGTTTTCTCATATTAGTCCTCAATGGAAAATTTGTCATGAAACCATTATGGAAGTCCTTACAAATGGCCTTTCATATTTGTGTGAGGCCTTTCTCCTTGTCTTTCGATGTGGGTTTTCTTCGACATTTTGATGAGGCTATCCTTAGCCCAAGTTTCACCCTTATACAGTTTAGAAGGAGGCCTTTATGAATAGAGGAAACAGATATTTCTTAACACCAGAAAGGTCATCCTTTTGCTTGATATGAAATAGGTTTTTAACCTATGAACCCTTATTGTTTTATCATTGTTTGTCAAAACTGTCCTTTAAAGGAAAGTTGCTCAAAAACCATATCAAAAACTGCTAATGCATCTTTTGCCCATCTCTTGGAAGGAGGTGATTGACAATTTCTGAAAATTACTTTAACAACTTAACCCTCTGCTTTTTAAATGAAGGAGGTTCTATATATGCCTTTAACTATCTACTTTAATGAAGGAGGTTAGCACTGTAGATATGACATTTCATCTATTTCAGAGTCGTGTCATCTTTATGCAAGTCATATGTCTGCTTGGTATTATATCAAAAGGGTAAGAAGGTGAAAGTTGTCATTTTGCTTTACGAGACATGGTCTGAGATATATATCCTTTGTAAAACATCCCTGTGAAGCCTTAGATTAGAAACCAGGTGATTTGAATATGGAGAGTATTTTCTTGCTAGAAATATTTGACTAACTTCCCTTGACTGTGTTTGCAGATCCAGGTTGAAATTTCCTTTTGGAGGAGATACTGAGAATACTGCTTGATCAGCAAAACATTAGCCCTTTGAATTCATATGAATTGGAGGCTACGTTCTATTCCTTTAGGCAACTTTGGCTTTCAGACTATACCCATTAGTAGCCCTTTACTTACTGAATTTCATTTGTTTTACTGATGGCGAACTGACTCATCATAAAGGACCCTTTTGACCTTGTTCTTTTGCTCTTTTACACATTGGTCATTGTTGCAATCACACCCCTGCAGAGATGTAACAAACAAGTGAATTTCCAGTCTGAAGAGCTTCCTTGGGGTCTTATGGAGATTTCGCCTGACTTAAGCATGTTCTTTTAGACAGTGAACATGCTTATCTTCTTCTGTTTTGGATCTTTGTAGAATTTCTTCCGGAATGAGATAGAATGACCTCTTAGTGGCGTGACCTATGGATGAATGAAGATTTGCTTTTGCATATTCAGCGCTAATCCAAGGCTGGCTGGTATTGAACAGAGGTTTTTGGCTCAGAATGTTTTTTCCAAGGAAGGGATTCCCTAAAGCGCCACTATCTAACTTAGGGGAGGTCTTGACATGTTCTGAGTGTTTTATTTGGTATGATTAGATCTCGTAATGACATATGACCAGAGATAGGGTGGCAGACATTTTATCAACAGTTGGATAATGAATGACTTGGGAATAAGGGTAAATGATAGCAGATAACTTTTAGCTATGACAGCTCATGGACAAGATTATATGTCTGAAACTAGATAGGACTTGGAAAATAGGTTTTTTCTCATCATAGGTCGACTGGAAGGGGTAGGAGGACAAAAATTGTTTTAGGGGTGTTTTCTAGATGACAGATTTGACAGTTTGGAGATCAGCTTCTAGAAAACTTAGCTTAAGAAACTAGTCATCATCAATAGGTGAAAAATACTAATGACTAACACATCCAGATGATCAACCCAAGATATCTTTTACTACTCCTCAGGGAACCTTTATGTATGTAAAAAATCCCTTTGGACTACTTAATTTTGGGGCCATGTTCCAGAGAGCCATGGATATTGCTTTCTTAGAAGAGATCGGCTACTTCATTGTGATCTACCTGGATGATATTATTGTCTATTCAAAAATTGATGAAGAAAATTTGGCCCATCTAAGGAGAGTCTTAGAAAAGTGCAGAAGGTTTGGTCTATCTCTAAACCCTAAAAAATCATTGTTTGGTCTGGAATAAGGAAATATTTTAGGCCACATCATATTCGAAAAGGGAATCAAGATTGACCCCAGCCGGATTGAGGGTATCCTTTAAATCAGCCATCCCTGAAACATCAAAGAGCTGCAATATTTCATTGGCAAGATCAATTTCTTGAGAAGGTTCATACCAAACCTTGTAGAACTGCTAAGAAATATCACTAATATGCTCAAAAGAGAGTCAGGAGTCAAATGGACCAAGGAAGAAAAGCAATCTTTTGACCTAGTAAAGCAGGCCTCACACAAGCACCAGTTCTAATCAACCCCGACTTCACCAAGGATTTCTTCAATTTTTCCTTTTCATCAGTGCATACAATTGTTGCGGTATTGATGTAGAAAAATAAATAAGGACAAGAGAAGCCCATAGAATTCTTCATCCAATCCTTAAGGGATGCACCTTTGAAATACAATATTATGGAAAAACATGTTTTTTCGTTGATCAAAGCACTAAAGGATTTCAAAGTCTACATTTTGCATTCACACATCATTGCATTTGTTCGTCATACAATTGTTAAGGAAATCCTAAGTCAGGATCCCGATGGGAAAAGAGGCAAATGGATTGTGGTTATCCTGGAGTATGATCTAGAGATCATACCCACCAAGTTGATCAAGGGACAAGGACTGGCTAAATTAATAACTGAGAAAAATTTTCAAGCATTGGACATTAACATGATTCACTCACTGGATGAACAAGAGGAGCTGGTGACTCCACCTATTGAGGAAGTGTTCCTAAATTCTCCCTGGTATGCATATATATTATATGTGCTCTTTAATTTAAATTCTCCTCCTGGTTTTTCCAAAACAAAGGCCAGATTATTGAAATTAAAAGCTATAAATTTTTGTATCCTAGAAAATGTCTTATATTGGAAAAATTCTGGTGGTGTATTGGTTAAATGTTTTCTTAAGGAAAATGCAGATAGGATTATGCATGAGTTTCATGAAGGGGATTGTGGAGGAAATCTCTTGGAAAACCATTGTTAACAAGATCCTTATAGTTGGTTTCTATTGGCCCACTCTTTTCGTAGACATCCACAAGATGGTGATTTCCTATCACAAATGCCAAAATTTTTAGGGAAAAAGAAAGTTGCTACCTTTTCCTTTACAGCCAATCTGTATTGAAGCTCCTTTTCAATAGTGGGGTTTAGATTTCATTGGAGAAATCCACCCTTCCTCCTCTGCCCAACATAAATGGATCCTTAATGCTACTAATTATTTCACCAAATGGATAGAGGCCATTCCTTCTAGAACTGCTACTAATTCAGTAATTATCAAATTCCTTGAAACCAACATTCTGTCTAGATTCGGTTGCCCTAGGAGAATCATTACTGTTAACGCTGTTGCCTTTAAATCCAAGAAAATGGTGGATTTTTGCCACAAATATCACATCACTTTGGGGCATTCCACAACTTATTACCCTCAAGGCAATGGACTAGATGAATCCTCTAATAAGAGCTTGGTTAACATCATTAAGAAGTTGCTAGAAGAAAAAAAGAAGACATGGCATAATAAATTGGTGCATGCACTATGGGTTGACAGATTGATAACCAAGAATTCAATTGACATGTCACCCTACTAGTTAGTCTATGGAATGGATGCAATCTTCCCAACTACCTTAGGGGTTCCTGTTATGAAGCTCATTCAAGAAGTTTCAGTCTGAAGAAAATGATGTACAAATAAGAGTAAGCCATACCATCTACTTGCATCAGTGCAGAGAAGGATTGTATAATAGAACTCAGGTGGTGTAGGAGAATATCAAGAAAATCTTTGACAAAAGGATCAAAGCTAATGATTTCAACATTGGAGACAAAGTGCTAAAATGGGATTCTAGGAGAGAGCACAAAGGCAAACATGGAAAGTTTGATAACCTGTGGAAAGGTCCATACATAATTCATTCTTCAAGGGGTAATAATGTGTTTTTCCTACAAGAAATAGACGGAAAATATTTTTTTGGAGGTCATGTCAATGGTAGGATGCTAAAGCATTATTTCTATTAAGATCTCAGTTTAAATTTTCTCCACTATAGATATCAAAGCCTTAAAAATTTCAACAAAAAATTGGACAAGGTTGGGGCCCAAAGTGAAGCCGTAAGCCTAGTCTAGTAAACAAATAAAAAATAAAAAGAGAGATAGAAAAGAGACAAAGGAGAAGAAAAGAGGGTTTTTCCCCAAGCAAAAAAAAATATAAATTTCTGAAAGTGTTGAAAATCAAAATGCCACTACTATTGAGAAATCCTTGTTCAATCATACAGTCTAAACATTATTGTACAAATTTTGAATTTTTGTTGATAAATTAGAAAATGAAGATGTGCCAAACCATTTAATCTTGGCTTATCAGTAGGTAGGTAGAAAATGACATTGGTTCAAAAGCCTAATCTGAACCAATAGGAGAAATAAGGGATAGGTGGTAAGATAGAGATCCAAAATAAAGGGATGTTAGGGTCTGCAAGTCTAAATGAACCCCAAAAAAGAAGAAACATGATTTGAATCATAGGTTGGGTAGGTAGGTATGCAAAAGAGCTCTTAATACTTGAGCATGTTTGGAATTTTCGATTTCAGGTTGCTTTTTTAGGCTCAAGATCAAAGGTTAGACCTTAGGTTGCAGTAAGCATTGTTTTTAGTTTTGAAGGTTGCAGTTACAAAAGTTGCAGCAAATTAGGATTATAGGTTGGGGATCAGCCCAATGGATTAGGCTACTAGTCTGCAAAGTTATTGACACCTCTTGAAGGAGCCACCATCCCCAGTTGGAGCCACTGTTAAACTCCTGTATTTTTACAGTATCACAAGGTGACTTTCTATTCCTTATATTTGTCATGCTGAAAATAGTATTCCATGACTATCATTTATTTTCAGAAAAGAAAAGGAGATCCTGGTTATTAGAAGGGTCAAAAGGATCTATCTGCCATTTAAATTCAATTAAAGAGGAAAATATAAATGATTAATTGTGATGATGAGCTAAATCTCATTGCCTTTATTATTTCTCATATTCCCTATGCTTACCTTTAATTTTACCTATTTCTGACACTCCCATGCTCTAAAAATCCTTTTTCCCTTCAAAACCACATACATTACCTTTTTTTTCAGGCTTACCACTTCATAAAACCCACTTGTGTTGAAAAAATATGAAAAATTCTAAAGCGTTGTAATATTCCCAATTAGTCATGAGCTAATTGGAATATTCATTTTTGTTTGATTACTTTGTTTAAAGAATAAAAGAGCAAAGGAGGTCCTTAAACTCCTTAATAATGAATAAATCAATGCCAAATTTTAAAAGCCTAAATCTTGGCTATTAAATCAAGCACCCTTAGGTGATAGGGGCTGGAAATTTTGACTGGGTCAACCTTGACCAAATCTACAACATTGTCATGGAGGAATGGCCATCAATGAGGGACAATGCATTTTTAGATGGAGGTGCCTTGTGTGAAAGACGCAATCTCATTGGAAGTGGTTTAGGGTTTTGCAAGATCTTGTCTTATAAAAGGAAGGGGATGGCAGCATTAGAAGGTTGTTGATGTATATGATATTTTTCTGAATATATGGTTTGTTTAAACATATATCTTTCTCTTGTTGTTTAGATGGGATTGAATGTTGTTTAGCATTGGGTGTTCCTGATCGGGAATCCCACCTCTTCCCATTGAGTAGCTCTTGGGAGATTTTGTATTGCATTGTCCACTATCTGGCTTAGGGCCAAGCTTCTTCTTTCAACTAAAGTACAGATCCTGTTGAGGGTTTGGTTTTTTTTGTAAGCTCAAGCAAGTGGAGACTAGATCTTTCAGATCTTGGCCATTTTAGTGCTCCTTTTCAGTGGAGGAGGTTTCTACTTCATTGGGAGGACAGTCTTGAAGGCAGTGAGCATCATTTTCAAATATTGGCATCAGGCCAACCTTATTTTGATCCCTACAATGCAGTTTTGATCCAGATCTGCATTATTCCTGTAGATGCAGTTGCAGGGTGGTTCAACACACCATTTGGGGAGCTAATTTTCTAAGTGTTGGGGATATGCCCTTCACTTTGGAGATCTATTAGAGGAGGCTATTCTATTTCTCATATCAGTTCAGCCACACTTTCTAGATTTGTAATTTTCAGTAGATCTGCAGTCTTAGATATCAGATCTACATCTTGTACTTGGTGTTTTGCTGAAAACCCTAAGGGGGTTCTACAGAGGAGCTTGTATAGTGCATGGATCTGATATATATCTAACTTGTTATGCACTTATTTTCTCTAGATCGGATGTGTAATATACAACTATTGCAGAGCCAATAAAATAACGTTGTATGGGTTTTCCAGTCTTTATATATGGTTGCAGCACCTCATATTGAGGGATTTATTTCATTGGAGGCTTGCTTTTATTGTTATGCATCTCATGGGCCATTTATTACACTTATTTTTCTGTTGTAATAACAAATGAAAGGTCTCCATATTGGCCTCTTGCTATATAAAATATGATCTACATTATTTTCCTATAATTCTGCATTCCCCATTTGGGAATATTACAGTGGTATCAGAGCATCATCTTGGCACAGCCGGTGCATTCTAAAAGCCAATATGTCTTCTGAAGAAGGAGAGCCTCTTACTGACAGAGAAAAGAGGTATCAAAAGAGAAGGTCCAGAAATTTTTATTACACAAATGATAATGAAGACAAGGTGTTACACAGTAATTTGTCACCGTCCCTACCTTTCCCCGTCTCGCACATTGGAGGGCCCATTATGTGACATGTGAGCAATGTCATGCCTTGAAACCATTATCACTGCATTCCTCTAAACATGAGCTTCAATTTCCCTGAAGACATCTCCTTGCAAAAAACCATAAAACATCCCTTTTTGCACTGGCGCGGGTATCCAGTTCAACACTCGCGCCAATGAGGAAAATCCTGCAAAGAGGCCGCGCCAACTGGCGCTCTGTCCCAGAGTCGCAGTCGCGCCAGCCAATTTAAGGAGTGTTTTTTAAATAAGAATGGCAGAAGTTTCGTTTCAACAGACTCAGAAACTGTTATCTATCTTGAGTTGGGAGGTTTGGCTCCGGGAGTTCCATGAAAGGGAAGTGGTTTGCCACCTCTCATGGAAGCTTCCTTGAATATAGGGCCAATCCCACAATTATAGGGATCCCAACTCCCCTTCCTCCATCTATAAAAGCTATCTCATTGCCATTGCAAGCTAGTCTTGAAGTACCCAAGTCTTGAATCTCCAAGTTCTCAAATTCCCAAGAGCCTTCATGCTGCAAGAGCCCTCATTCTTCCCTTAAGTCCAAACTCGAGCAAGGAGACTATCGTCGAGAGACTCTAAAAGAGGCTTGTCCCATCCCTGGCAGGATTTGCGAGACGTGTACGACTGGAGACCCCTCCGAAGGAGACCTCGGCGTCAGAACATTGGTTGTACTCTCTTTCGATTGCTTATTAATGAATGACTACTGGTTATGGTTCCACTCTGTTTTTCACTTATGATAATGATGAGTTATATCCTTTCTGACTGATATATAGTTGCGTATTCTAGATTTTATGCTTGTATTCGTATTGTTTCTTGCATGTGCAGGTGTCCATTCACGGAGATCGTGGGGATCGTGATCTGCCGAGGCTGAGGAACGGGAACACTGTCTCTTCTACGAATCATAGCGTTGGACTCCAGGTAGGCCTCCATCGTTGGTATGTTTATTCGCAATTAGGAACTTGCGCTGTAGCATTTGATGATTGTTGCTAGACCCGTGCTGGGCTAGTAGGGATCGCCTCTGTCCGTAGAGGGGATTTACCTCCTCAACAATTTGGCGACTCCACTGGGGATCGTCTAGTTTTGATCGTCTCGTTTTGATTGTCTCGTTTTCATTGTTTCGTGGTTTTCCTTGCTTACTTGGCCTTCTGGGTTGGGTTCTTTTGCTGTTTCTTGTTTCTTGGTTTGCTTGGATATCATTGATCTGCTTCTGGAGTAGTTCTTTTTTATTTTTGGCTGAAGAACTCGGCTAGCGCGCTTTTTAGCTCGAAATTCGCGCCAATTGGCGCATGTTGCTTTTGGATTTCCCACGCCAATTGCTTTCTGGTGCCAGTTACAAACTCACAGTCGCGCCACCCCTGTGAGGCATTAGGGTTTGCTCAGTTTTGAGCTCTCTGGGTCTGATCAGTGTATTTATTTTTGGTTTTTCAGCTACCTGAGTGTGTTGGAGTCCTGTTTGACTGGGAATTTGCCTTTTTCCTTTGGTTGTTTTCTTTTCTCCATCGATTTCATGTTTTAAGCCCTAGGGCATCTAGTGGCTTTGTGTATCAAGCCCTCCTTAGGAGTTTTGGTGTTTTGTTAGCCCAGTCGATTCTCTAATTGCTCCTTCGCATTCTCTTAGTGGTTGTTCACCATTTCGTTGCGATTTTTGGGTGATTACTCTTCTCTTCATTCAAACTTCATTTGGTCTTGCTTTGGACCTAGATTACACGGTCCATTGGAACCTTTGAGACTTTTTCTTGGTTTTGAGAGACTTTGGTCGATTTGAGATCTGATTGTTTGTGTCATTGAGTGAAATTTGTTTGTTTTTTCTCTCTTAATATCGTTTCTCAAATTGCTTCTCTTTTGTTTTCAGTTTGTTTAGTGCATCTAGCCATCAAACATTGAAAAAAAAATAAAAAATCTCTTTTGCTTTTGGTTGATTAGTGCGAATTGAAATCTTTTCGATTTTACTAGTAATTAGTGATTTGAATGAAAGTTTTCGATTTCATTAGTTGCATTAGAGATATCATTGATTGTCTTCCGATCATTTTGTTTGTGTAAAAACTCTCAACTCTTCTGTAGCTAGTTTTCATCGAACGAAATGATGTACTGTGGCATGTAGCTTTGCATTTAGGAGTTTTTGAGACCACACATTCGTTAGGGCCTGAAAACTGAAACGTAATTGAAGATCAACTTTAAAATCTACTCAATTTACACTAAGGCGGCATTGAAATCTAACGAAACACATTTAGAGGTCTAGGCTAGAGACGTGTTCCGGCGTCTTTAAACCTAGTAGCTGTCGTTCGCCTTTTGGATTTAGACAACGCTAGTACGGACTTGTGCTCCCCGTACCATCGCATATATAAAGGGAGACCCCTCTAGGTTTCAATCCTTTATCCATAGGAAGCCGAGTCTGCCGCCCTATACCCTTGATACACCAGACACAGCATTCGGGGAGATTTCCTGCACGTACTGAAAGTCCTTGGTTGATTTCTTTTTCATTATTAAAACCAAGGTGTATATTGCAGTTCACGATTATTTGGTACGCCCTTTTTGCCTAGTATTCCCGAGCAGTGATTTGGTCTTTTCTGACTCCCTAAATTTGAAAAGATCGCCAAGCGCTTGTCCTTTCACGCTTGTGTCAAATCTGAAAGAGATAGAGTCACCTTTTTATCGTTTCTCGACTCTTAAAACATGAAACGGTGAAGTTTCTTATTTTTCAATGTGGTAAAAATTAATCACCCACGATTACACACCCTCTTAGATTTTGCTTGTTGACCGTTTGATCGTGTGTCTTGACTCTTTTTCAGCCCGTGTGTGTGTTTGTTCTTTTTTTCTCTTGTTGTTTGCCACAGTAGCGGAACCTTCGGTTTCGTCTACTGGTAGTCCTTACACGGACGATTCATCAGAGGTTTCCCAATCCTCTGCTGAACTGCAGCAGCCTATTGTTTTCGAGTTTCCTGACGGGGGACCGGTTCTTTCTGAGCAACCCTTTGGGGGACCAGTTGAGTTCGATTGGCCCTTTTCGGACCCTGTGTCTGAATTGAGATTAGGAGCTGATTTCCTTTCTCTTACATCGGGTTCGCCTTTTGTTGCTGCTGTTTTTCCTCCTAGCCCTCGCTGTCTATTGCGCGATCTAACAGCAGGCTCAACCATGAGTGATTCTGGTGAGGAAATCCCAATGTCTGGTGAAGACTACCAGCTCTTCCCACGAAGATTGTTTTCGGGAGACAACTCTGAAATGGCTGACATGTCAATAGCCAGTCCCTCTTTACCACCTGGGTACAGGTCTTTGGGTCAGATTATTTCTGCCGCAACCTCTATGGGAGTGTCAGCTCCTTCTCCGAGGCCAGCTGCTCCTACACCCGAGGTGTATCCTCAGACGCCCGTTACTTCTGTACCCGTTCGGCCCACTGTTTGTGTGGCCGCCTCTTCTCCTGTTGTCACAACACCCTCTGCCAGGGCTATGCCAACTCCTGAAGATATCTATCTAGCGACTGCTATATCAGAGAACATCTCTCCGGAGGAGTATCGGTTGTCTCTGCAACAGCCGAACCCCGAGGTTGGACCATCCTCCCAAGATCCCAACCGCTCTTACTTTTCGCACTATGCATAGGATGGTACACCCGTGTATGCTTTTCCAGGTTAGTATGACGAGCACGGGGAAATTTTACGTCTGCCCGCTCCTGAGGCTTACCTCCATGCTCAAGGTTTACCTCATAACCAGGCTTATAACCCGCAAGGGCAACCTTTCCAAGGCCAACCTTCGGGCCAACCTGGCTATCTTTATGATCCACAGGGGCAGCCCATTCAAGGCTATCTTGTCGGCCAACAAGGGCCATCGTACGGTCCGCAAGGACAATATTATAGCCCTTCTAGTCAACTTGTTCAGCCTCAGCCGGGGTATCAACCGGGACCGGTCTATGGTCCTGGGTGGCAAATATAGCCTTCTTTACCGATGCAACCGCAGTATCCTGTCGTTTCTAACGTTGCATATCAGCGGGACCGGGACATCCTGGTTCTTCTTCGATCAGCCAGGACTCGGCTTAACCACATGCTGTTCCTCCACCCGGAGCCAGCTTCGGCCATCGCTTCTTTGGTGTTCGCCCCCGAGCCAACGACCCATCGGTACAACACCGAGGCTCCCCTTCCGTAGGAGTCGACTGTGCAACAGCGCGGCACAATACATCCGAGTCAACTTTGTTCATTCGAGGCAACCCTCTTCTTCGAGTCCTTTGTTCAGTGAAGCCGACAGCACTCATTCATCGCCTAAGCGGCAATTGTTCCGATGCGCGTGGAAATCATGGTGCGCCCTACTTATCGAGGAGCTCGCCGTGTTCCTTTCCCGGCCCTAATCATCCTCAGGGCGGTTATTATCCTCATGGTCAATCTCAACCAAATTATAATCAGCCCCGAGGCTCTCAGTATTATCCTCCTCCACCCGGTTTCACCTATACTCAGCAGCCAAATCCAAATGCTGCTTATACTGGGCCGACGCATAATCAGGGTCCGTACTCTAGTTATCAAGCCCCACACACTGGTTACTAGCATCCAAATCAGTCTGGTTATGCGACCTACACCCCCTACGGTCAGAATCCTACTGGACAGAACCCATGGGGGAAAGGATATTCACAACCATTGTGGAGTATGGGTACCGGTCCTCATCCCGGGCCTGGCATGCCGGTCAATCCGCCATTGCCATTCCTGGCCACCTTGGAGTTGTCGGATGTTTCAAAATTGACCAATGATCCGATTTTACATAATCCGTATTGGCCTCCGGTTCCTACCAAGATACCAGGTGATTGCCCCAAGTTTGAGGGAAAAGCTGGAGAGGACCCCCAGGCGCATGTGATGACGTATCATCTTTGGTGTTCGTCTAACTCTTGGGTCGACGATTTGATTCGTCTGCGCCTCTTCCAGCGTACTTTAACTGGAGCTGCTGCTAAGTGGTACATAGAGTTATCCCGTGGCATTTTCCAAGATTTCAATTCTTTAGCCATGGCTTTCCTCACGCACTTTCAGTTACCGGTTCGTTATGAAGCCGGGACGCACCTCCTGACTTCTCTGAAGTAGGATAAAGCCACTCACATCTCTGATCACATTCATGAGTGGCGGCGCCGTCGTAGACTGATCAAGTTTCACATACCTGATCAGATACTAACTCACTGGTTCACCACTTCCTTCGTGAATAAAATCGCTCAAGATATTGCAATGGGAGCGTGTGTGACGGAGGAACAAGCCATTGCGCGTGCCCAATATCTGGATCTTGTGTATTCTCAGTCTGGCACGCTTTATGATATCTTGCCTGATGCCCCGCGGTCCGGAACCTCTAAGGCTCCGCCTACCCCTGCGGTGGATGGTGTCATTGGTTCTATCTCTCAGAATTCGAAGAAATCTTCGAATGGGAAGCAGAAGTCTAATTCTTCCAACAATGCTCCTGCTAATCCCGCCCCGTCCGATTCTGGAAAAACCGCGGAAGTGAATTCCGTTCAGGCCAATCCTATGGACAAAACTTCCAAAGGGAAAAAGAAGGGCAAAGGAAAATCTAAATTTGATGCCCCAAAGCCAGAATCTAAATCTCGCACTGAGGATGGCTCTCAGCATAAACTGAAGTACCCTTGCCTCATTTGTGAAGGGGACCATTATACTAAAGATTGTCCACGACGATCTGAAGTTAGTCAACTTCTCAAGGGCTCAAAAGGGCCTCCGGCAGTTCTTAAGGAGCCATTCCCGTCTCAGCAGACCCAGATGGTCGAACAACCGTCACCATCTGCACCATTTGGGTCCCAAGTTTTCATGATGAATAGTGTTGCACCTATCTCTGTCGCTACACGTTCGAAGGATTACAACGAATCGCGACAGGCACCCGGGAAGGCAATTGCGGATGGACCACCTCCCCCACCTGCCTCAGGTTCGTTGGAAATCGAGAAGCCGACTCCTGAACCCGTTGTGAAGCCACCTTCTAAAGGTGTTCTTCGAAGATCTTCTTATAATCCGAATGCTCGTGTCGCTCAACATTACATCATTGTTGAGGATTTGGCACAAGCATCGTCTGCTATGTCTGCGCTAGAAGTTCTTCAAAGTTGTTCTTCGCAAGGAAAGGCTTTATTGTCTGCAATCGGTGGCATTGACCCCACCGACTCGAGTCTTCTCACCTTCGATTTAGAGAATTTCTCCCCCTGACTTCCACATCAGATAGCTCTTGTTATTCAAGTCGGGATTAACGGTCTGAACATCCATAGGGCCGTAGTGGATGAAGGTGCTTCTACTTGCGTTATGTCATCCGCTTGCTGGAAGGCCATTGGCTCTCCAGCACTCGCGTCATCTCCCAATGCCCTCGAGGCATTTGATGGTCGAGAATCCAAACCCCTGGGTGTTCTCGAAAGTTTAGCGATCACTTTACAAGGGAAGACTGTCAACATGGAAGTAGAAGTGGTTGACGCCAAACTCAACTACAATATACTTCTTGGCCGCAGCTGGACCCATGCCATGCTCTGCATGCCGTCCGCCGTCTTTCGACTTCTTAAGTTCCCTCACGAGGGAAAAATCGTCACGGTGGATCGGTTGTCCTTCTTCACCTCTACTTCCGAGAACAACGTACCATACGTGGATCAGATTCCGAATCCCCCTGACAGTGTAGGACCTGGTCTCTTCAAAGACCCCGTCCTCATGGGTATCTTTCCCGCACCACCACCGCACACCGCTCAAGTTAACATGATTTCCAGGTCCGATGACCCCTGGCTTATTCCTACGCCTGAGCAGGTGTTTGAGTTTGGAGAATCGATGCCCTTGACTCCAGTAGAGATCAGCTACTGTGAAATTGTTGCCGCATCTGATCCTCCACCTCCTCAGCATGCTCCTTTGAGCATGGCTCTCGACGTCTACTCTCAATCCCCCTAGCTTGGTCAGGCCGATTCACCTAATCCTCTCAAAGAGACTTTTCCTTCCAATGAAGCTATCATTGAAACTATGTCTCTTGAGGAGCTGCCCTGGGGCGATGGACATCATCGCTCCTCTTTTATGCCTAGCTTGGGGGCAATGACTGACTGTCTGGAGCGTTATGCTTCTCAGGTTCCTACCCCTCCTCTTCAAACACCCATCTTGACGCACGAGGTTTTTTCGGAAGGTAACCTGGGTAACATCACTCAAACCGTCCCGATCAAAATCTCCGTTAAACCGGGGGTCGTTGAGAATATTCACGTGGGACTGACTTGTTCTCCCGATGAGATTCAAGTCTATACTGATCTTTTTAAAGAATTCAGAGATGTGTTCGCATGGTCCTACGAGGAAATGTCGGGGATCGATCCCAGTATCGTAGTGCATGAGATTCCAACCTATCCTGGTGCGAAGCCCGTGCGCCAACGCTTATGCCCCATGCATCCTCGAAAAGCCGCTGCAATTAAGGAAGAAGTTGAAAAACTTCTGAATGCGGGTTTTATTTATCCAATCCCCCTCACAGAATGGGTGTCTAACATTGTCCCTGTCGATAAAAATCAGGGTACTATTAGGGTCTTTGTTGATTATCGCGACATCAATCGCACCTGTCCAAAAGATAACTATCCCACTCCGTTCATAGACCATATTATCGACGAATGTGCCGGAAGTGAGATCTATTCCTTGATGGACGGTTTCTCAGGATATAATCAAATCAATATTGCACCTGAGGATCAACACAAGACTACGTTCATCTGTCCATGGGGTACCTTCGCGTACAAAAAACTCTCGTTCGGCTTAAAGAACGCTGAAGCTACTTTTCAGCGTGCGATGTCTTATGCTTTCCATGACATTCGCCACATCGTTCAGCCTTATCTGGACGACTTGCCAGCTCATTCAACTAGGCGAGAGGATCACCCTGAACAACTCCGCCAGATTTTCCTTCGCTGTAGACGCTACAATATTAGGCTCAATCCTCATAAGTGCATCTTCGGCGTGGATTCTGGCCGTCTTTTGGGATTCATCGTCTCCAAAGATGGAATTCGCCTTGACCCTTTAAAATTCGAGGCTATCATCAACCTCCCATCACCCTCCTCGTTATATCAGTTGCAGAGTCTGCAGGGAAAAGCGAACTTCCTTCGACGCTTTATCCCAAACTACACTGAGGTGGCCAAAGGATTTACGTGCCTATTAAAGTAGAATGTCCCCTTCCATTGGGACGAAATTTCTCAGAAATCCTTTGAGAAGCTAAAGACGTTATTGGTTAATGCTCCTTTGCTTCGTCCTCCGGACTATCATCGTGATTTCACTTTGTATCTCGCCGCCGCGTTTAGCACCATTGCTATGGTTCTGGTGCAGGATGATGATGATGATAATGAACATGTCATTTATTATCTATCATGAAACCTTCTCGATACAGAAACGTGCTATGCTCATGTCAAGAAGTTGGCTTTAGCCGTCGTACACGCTGTGCAGCGCTTTCGCCATTACATCTTGCTTCGTACGATAACTGTGGTTTCGGATTGCAACCCCATGACATATATTCTCTCTAGAAAATTGCTGGGGGGAAAATACTCCAAATGGATCGTTATCCTATAGGAGTTTGACTTAGAGTTCACCACTGCTAAGTCAACCAAATCACTTGTTTTCGCGGATCTTATATGCTCACTCCCGACAGACTCCACTCCTTCACTTTCCGAGGATCATATCCCGGACGAAACTCTTTTCCTCATCAGTACTCGCGACCCTTGGTATGGCGACATAATCGTGTATCTTCAGACCTCCACATTTCGGTCTGAGTTGACTAAAGATGCCCGACGTCGAATTCGGCATCAGTCTCAACCCTACCGCATCGTAGGAGATACTTTATACCGTGTTGGAGTAGATTCGGTGCTCCGCCGGTGCCTTACCTTGGAAGAGGCTGAAAGGGCCCTCAATGACTGCCACAGTGGCGCCTGTGGTGGACATATGTCTGGATATGCTACTGCTCAAAAGCTTTTGCGAGCAGGATACTTTTGGCCGTCAATATTCAAAGACTGTATTACAGCAGTTCGAAAATGTCACGCGTGCCAGGTGTTTCAGCGCAAGATGCGTGCGCCACCTCTTCCTTTGCATCCTGTTGTTACCGTTGGCCCGTTTGCGAAATGGGGCGTGGATTTTATGACGTGTAACCCTCATTCGGCTGGGGGGCATGGGTATATAATCGTAGCTGTCGACTACTTCACCAAGTGGGCCGAAGCGATGCCTACACTTGCAGCCGACGGTAAAACAGCTGCTCAATTCATCTTCAACCACATCATCGCGCGTTTCGGGGTTCCTCAGGCCATCGTTACCGACCATGGTACTCATTTCCGAGATTATATGATGGCCGAGCTGACATCGAGGTTGGGCTTACGCCATGATAGCTCAACGCCATATTACCCTCAGGCAAATGGCCAGGTTGAAGCAGTGAACAAGGTTTTGGTCACCATGCTTCAACGAATAGTTGGGATTCATAAATCAAATTGGCACCTCCAACTGTTCTCAGCTCTTTGGGCTTACCGAACGTCTGCTAAGAGTGTGACTGGGTTCACACCATTTCAACTGGTGTATGGTCTAGAAGCAACTCTTCCGGTTGAATGCGAGATTCCTTCTTTGAAATTAGCTGTAGAACTTCTACCCGACACTTTTGCTGAAGAAGAGCGTCTCCTGTATCTGGAACGGTTAGATGAAACCCGCTGCTTGGCTGCCTTAGTCATTGAGGCACAAAAGAAGCGGGTCAAAGCTCACTTCGATCAATCGGTTTCACCACGTTCCTTCATTGAAGGGGACCTTGTCCTCCTGTATGATCAAGCACACGATAAGCTTGGGGTGGGGAAGTTCCAACCCATGTGGCATGGGCCCTATATAGTTAAACGGGTATTAAAGAATGGGGCCTACGAGCTTATAGATTATGAAGGAGTTCCGCTGGCGTAGCCCAGAAATGGGCTGTACCTGAAGAAATACTACGCTTAAAGTCATTTTTGTGTGGTGTGTGTACATAGGTGTGTCTATTCATTTGTGTGCATGTGTGGTGTGGTGTGCAGTGTAAACGTCTTTCTGCTGATTGGGTCTTCCTGATTGTGCAGATGTCCATCAATCCGTTTGTTGGGTTCGCGGATGGTGCCTCCCGCAGTACCAGGAATCTGTCTTCGGCAGCCTGGGTAATCTATGATTGATCCGGATTTATGCAGGAACGCAACAGAATAAACATATAAACATAAATACAGAGATGCAGCGGAAATAACACTTCATTTCATTAATATCAAAGAACTGAAATTTGCTTACAGACAGAATGGAAATAAAACTAGCTAGGGCGCTGGTAGCTTTCTCTGAGAAGAGATGTGGCAGCTACAGGCCTCTGAACTGAGTTACAATGAGGCTCGAGGGCCTATTTATCATTTAGAAACAATGGGAAATCCTAAACAGCCAAAACCCTAACCTTAGGAGATGAAGCGCCAAAACTATGGGCCCCGTTTGGGTAAATTGGTGTTTCAACTTCCCAGGGGCGTAACTTTGGCATACGATCTCCGTTTGACACGTACCATACCTCGTTAGAAAGATCTATCCGAGGACTACAAATTTGAAATGAGCAACATCGGTCCATGGACCTATGTTGCCCTCCGTTTTCCCAAAAAACGTCGTTTAGGGCCTCAAAACGGCTCCGGAAGTTTAGGACCCGAAAAACTGCTAAAAATAGTAAACTGTGCCGAAACTGAAAAACTGAAATAGACAATGGTGGAGCCCCAAGTGGAATAGACGGGTGACCACCAATATCCACCTGGATCATTCCTCCCCCCTTAGGAAGCAATGGTCCCCATTGCGTTAAGTTCCTCCATGAGATGAGGAAATTCCTGCTGAACTTGGTCCCTGGTGAACCACTTTCCTTGGTGCAGGAGTTGGCCAGCTTTGACAACCCGATATAGTTGGATCTTCTGCTGGCGAGTGTTCTTTATTTGCATGTCCATGATGCAATCTGTGGTGGCCTGTTCCATGCAGTCTGGATTTAACTCAGTTGGTGTGAGTTGTTTCCCCTTCCGGTTTTTCTCAAGGAAGAAATTCCACAATTTCTCCTTGAAGTGTAGGCCTTTGTAATACTTATCCCCTATCATTGGCAAATCTAAGGCTTTAGACAAGTATTCTTGGGTTACCGGGACAATGATTTCTCCTACTCGAGTCTGGTCTTGACTGAAATTATTTATAAAGTCTTTGGTTATCTCCTCAGAATGGCCATTAAATTTCTGTAAGAAGCCTATCATCCCTGCCTGATAAAGTTTTTCTATAGTCTCTTTTCCCCAGCTTTCTATCTGAAATTTTGGCTCTACTCTGTTTGTCATTGTTTCTGTAAACCAATCAATGTAGGCTTCTGCTGTTACTAACTTCATTTTAACAATTAAAATTTATGACTGTCATTTTTTTTAAAATGAAATTCAGGAAGCAAAGAAGCTTACCTTCCTCCTCTGACTCAACTCAACTATGCCCTTTTGTTAACCTCTGTTATATTCCTTTGCAAAAGCACTGTTTGAATCCCCTGTTTAATGCAAACAACACCTGTATATCTCTTCTGTTAATATACTGGTCTCTGTGTTTTTTAAATTAAATACACATGCAGCAATAACCATATTTACTCATCACAAAAAAAACATGATTTACTGTGTATATAAAACAAAAAAAAACTGAAGAGTGCTCTCGGCCTCATCATCAAATCAAAATTTCCAAAATGCTCTCGGCCTAAGCAAAAATATTTGCAAAAATTTCTGCTTGCAGACTCATCATAAAAACCATAAAAATGCAAAAAGGCTCTCGGCCTCAACCAAATATAAACACGGCATTTTAAAATGGCTCAACAACCCGACTTCCTTTGGCAACCAACAGTTCACTTGACTATCCGACATTCGATCCCCTGTCTTGGTTAAAACAAAAACAAAAACAAAAATGCAGTGGCAGCAAGTGTTTATGGCGTTTTCAGTTTCATGTTAACTGTTTGTTAGAATGTTAATGCGCACAATTCACTCAACAGAACAAGGTGCAGTGCGCATTTAGTCAACAACTACCGCCATGCCATAACAACTCTGTTCTTAACTTCAACACAGCATTCTGTTAAAACTCCTAACGTGTTATCCATGCAATGAATTTTCATTAAAATGTTGCGCATCAAAATCTATCAACATATCCGTAAGTGCTGTCAACTGGAGATAATCACGGATTTGTAGCGTTACCTGACTGTCAACGAGCGCGTGGAGTGTAACCGGGCACTCCAAATCCCTATTACTTCGGTCAATTAAACTGGTGGCAAGGCAAAGGATCTAACAGTTAATGACAAGCAATCACACATATCCCACAGTCGCCGAGCGTAAATAAACTTCACTGTTACCTGACTGGATCCCGAAAATCTGCTATCCCTGAACGTTAAACTCGGAACGATTTCCTTCTTTAAATTTGCCTTCTCGCTTCTCCGGAATGATTTTCACTAATTTGCAGCTTCAAAACGCCTTCTCGCTTCTCCGGAATGATTTTCACTAGTCTGCAGCTTCAAAACGCCTTCTCTCTGAGCTCTTTGGCAATGAGGACTGAGGTCTAAACGGTCATGAATTTACCGAGTTCATGGGTGTACTGTGCGCCTTTGTTCATTGGTGTGTGGTTGGTATGGCCGTCCTCTTTGACCAGTCACCCAACTGTGTCATGAGGATGCCAAATCATTGTTTTATGCACATATTATTGCCACCGTCGTGTGCTATGTTGAATGATATGCACGTATTGTCGTGTGTTATTTTGAATGATATGCACGTATTATTACCACCGTCGTGTGCTTATACGTGCAATAATATTCCGGCATTGTATATGCAATTATCATTTCACCATACCCTGCCAGATTATAACCATTATGCAACCCTGCCAGATCATAACAATCGTGCCATATAGTTTTTACATGGCCGTCCTCCATTTTATATGCGCCCTTTCCTACCATATACCTTTGCTTATCCTTATGCCATATGCGTGTGGGGTTTATATCATAACCTTATAGCATATGCGTTGGTTTCATATACCATATATATTAACCTTATATCCTTTGCGCGTTGGATTTTATATAAATGGCTTTAACGCATTCCTTATTTGAACTATGGTATATAGTTTGATATAGCGCATTATTTGCTTTGCCTTATATGCACACCTTTATGATTTTAAAATGACCATCTTAGGTCATGTTTAAAATCATCACCATACTAATGCTTGAGTTGTATGTGCAGGTGGAAAAAGTTGTCCTAGCTTGGTCTTTTGCTTCTAAAGAAAAAAATACTTAGGGTTATAGGGAATGTGTATAGGAAATGTGTATGAATGAAATGAAATATGTATAGGGGTAATAGGAATATAGGATATGTATAATGAATATCCTCAGGTACTAACTTCAACTTAACAAAAACTAAAAATTTCTAAGAAAAATTTGAATTTCAAGCACAAAATGACTATACATATACTCCCCTGGATGATGTCTGTACAAGTGGAATGAAATCAATTGATCAGATGTTGTAGATGGATCAAAAAGTAAACTTTATTACTGCTCCTTATTCTTCATGCTCTGGTTCTTGAATTGAAAAGTCAGGTCCCTTTGTAATGATTCTTTGTTTCAGGTCCCTCTGCACTGCTTACATAATATGCACATGTTGTTTTGACATTGGCAGGTCTTTCAGGTCCCTCTGTAATGATTTCTTATTTCAGGTCCCTCTGTTGACAATACAAGTTCCTTCTATATTTCAGCTTTCCAGCTAAAGATCTAATACAAGTCTCCCCCTTGTTTAAGATGTGACTTGTCCTCAAGGCAGTTGTTGATGGAGAGTACCTGTATTGAAATTATGTGAGAACAGTAGAACAAGAAAAAGGAATTCATAGAGTCCAAGTTGCCCTGGTTTTCCCCTATGAATTCGTGTTTGCTGAGTGCCAGTTGCCTGGTTTTCACTAGCAAACAAATTATTTTTTATGTTTTTTTTTTTTTTTTTTATGTTTTGTTTTTGTTTTTGTTTTTTTGTTTTTTTTGTTTTTTGTTTTTTTTGTTTTTTGTTTTTTTTTTGTTTTTTGTTTTTTATTTTTATTTTTATATATATGTGTTTTTTATTCAACTACAGGACTGGAAGATGGCTGAGCCTGGTGTGCCATGACTTCCAGTTCTGTATCTTCTATCAGTTGTTTCATAAATGCTTCTTTACTGATAGGCCTATTATAAACTTTGAGCCTATGTCCATTCACTATAAAGGAGGTGGAGTCCTGGTCGATTGTCTTAATTTTGACTGCTCCATTGTCGAAGATTTCATCAATTTCATATGGGCCTAGCCAGTGTGTTGTGAACTTTGCTTTGAAGTCTTTAAACTTGGAGTCAAAAAGTAATGCCCAATCTCCCTTGCGAAATGTCTTTGTTTTGATATATCTGTCGTGCCACTTCATTCTTTGTTGTTGCACCAATGTAGTATGTTCTATAGCTTGTTGACGATGCTCATCCAACTGATTCAGTTCTATGATCCGCTGCTGTTGTGCTTCTGTCAGGTCTAGTCCTAATTCAGCTGCTAGTCTGTATGTTTTTATTTGAAACTCTATAGGCAATAAGGCCTCTTTTCCATATACTAACTGGTATGGACTAAAACCAGTTGTATTCTTCCATGTGATTCTATAGGCCCATAGTGCATCTTGTAATTTTTCAGACCAATCTTTTATGTTCAGCTGTACTGTTTTTGTCATGATATTTTCTAGGACTTTATTTGTTGATTCAACCTGCCCATTTGCTTGAGAATGATATGGTGTAGATTTCCTATGTTTGATCTTGTATTTCTCTGTTAGATCTCGTACCAGCTTTGATGTAAATTGTGTTCCTTGATCTGTTACAATTTGTCTAGGTACTCCATATCTGACAAAGATTTCTTCAAAAAGAAAGGTGACCACTGTATCTTCTGTTGCTCTGTTCACTGCTTTAGCCTCTGCCCACTTGGTTACATAATCTTTACATACTAAGATGTACTTCTTTCCATTTGATGGTGGATTGATGGGTCCAACAAAGTCAAGTGCCCATTGCTCAAATGGTTCTATGAGGACCTGTGGCTTCAGCGACATCTCATCTCTTGTGATTGGTCTCCCTGTTCTCTGGCAATTGTCACATTGCTTGACATATTTCTTAGAGTCTTTGAAGATGGATGGCCAGTAGTAGCCTAGTTGCAGCACCTTATATGCTGTTCGTTTATCTGCAAAATGGCCACCACATGGTTCATCGTGACATGCCCTTAGAATGTCTAATATTTCATCTTCTCGCACACATTTTCTAATTATCAAATCGGAACTAGTATAAAATAAATCACCATTTACCCAACTATACCTAGAACTTTCTCTAACAATTTTGTGTCTTTTCTTTTTAGTGAATTGAGTTGGAAACTTTCCAGAAGATAAATAGTTTGGAATGTCTGCAAACCATGGTGTTCTTACTGTAATGGCAAACAGGTGTTCATCGGGAAAGTTATCTGCAACCGGATTTGGATCATTGGGTGAATGTATACAAGACAGAAAGTCAGCCACTTGATTTTCCTTGCCTGGCCGGTCTTGTATTGTGATATTAAATTCTTGCAATAACAGTAACCATCTTGTTATTCTTCCATTGGTTATGGGTTTATTCATCAAGTATTTGATTGCTGGTATGAATGAAAACTTGATATCATGTTATATAGTGTCTGAATTTGTTTACTGCATGTATAACAGCTAACATTTCTTTCTCTGTGACTGTGTAGTTCAATTCTGCAGGTGTTAGATTCTTGCTTATAAAATATATTGCATAATTGAACAAGTTCTCTTTCTGTCCAAGAGAGGCACCTATCGCAGTATCAGATGCATCAGTTGATATATGAAATGGCAAATACCAGTTTGGCCCACGGAGAATGGGTGCAACTGATAATTTCTCTTTCAGAATTTGAAATGCATTTTGACAGTCATTTGTCCAGTGAAATTCAATATCTTTTGCTAATAGTTTAAACAGAGGTTGGGCTATTTTACTGAAATTTTCAATGAATCGTCTATAATAACCTGCATAGCCTAAGAAACTTCTTACCTCTTTTTGTGTTGTAGGAGGCATTAAGTTTACTAGGACTTGGATTTTTGCTGGATCCACTTTAATTCCTGAAGAAGAAATATGGTGTCCCAGAACTATTCCTTCTGTCAACATTATATAGCATTTCTCATTGCTTAATGACAAATTTGTTTCAATGCATCGTTTCAGAACTTTCTCAAGATTATTTAGGCAATCATTATATGTGTTTCCATAAACTGTAAATTCATCCATATAAACCTCTACACATTCATGAATTAGATCAGCAAATATTGCAAGTACTGCTCGTTGAAAAGTTGCAGGTGCATTACATAAACCAAATGGAAAAACATTATATGCATAGGTTCCCCATGGGCAAGTGAATGTTGTCTTGTCTTGGTCTTCTGTTGCTATTCTAATCTGGTTGTACCCGCTAAACCCATCCAAGAAAGAGAAGAATTTCTTTCCAGCTAATGAGTCTAACACTTGATCAATAAATGGTAGAGGAAAATGATCCTTTAGTGTAGCTTTGTTTAGTTCTCGATAATCCACACATACCCTCCACTTTCCATTTTTCTTTGGAACAATAACCAGTGGAGAAACCCATTGACTATCTGAAATAGGATAGATGAACCCAACATTTAACAATTTTTGCAGTTCCTCTTTCACTATTTCTTTCATCATGGGATTCATTCGTCTTTGAGGTTGTCTTACAGGTTTGATTTGATCATCTGTATAGATGTGGTGGACACATGTGTTAGGATGGATTCCTTGCATATCAGTATAATCCCAGGCAAAAGCTTTTGAATATTTCTTTAATAATGCAATTACCTCTTGCTCTTGTGCTGATTGCAACTCATTTCCAATGTTTAAATGTTTTCCAGGACTTACCTCAATTGTTTTTATTGTTGGATTGGAGATTGTGTTTACAGGAAAGATGTTTATAAAAGAATTCCGCAAAGTTTGAACAGTACAGGTTTCCTGAAAACATTGATTCAAAAGGTTATTTGTAGCTTCATACTGGACTTCTCTAAGCTGCTCTGAAATACTTGGTTCTGAAATGAAAAGATCCATTAAGTCTTCATTCTCTTCTTCTTCTCTTAAATCAAAGAATTGATTTATACTTAAAATTGATTTAGTTTGTTGTTTTTCTTGAGCTTCAAGCACTGATTCTAAAGAAGTTGATTGTGCAGGTGAATAAAGAGCAATGTGTTTCCTTTCATCTCCATGTGAAATAATCATGCTTCCTGATCTGCATCCTATAAAGGCATCAGCGGTAGCTAACCATGGTCTGCCTAAGATTAGAGGATGTCCTCCCAAATTTGATTTTGGTTGCAGAATAAGGAAGTCAACAGGATACTCCCATGAATCCAAAGAGACTATAATATCTTCCAATATTCCTTCAGGAACAACTTTAGATCTGTCTGCTAATTCTAAGATTGTAGAGGTTGATCTAATGTTGTTCAAATGCAAAGTTTTCATTGTCTCCATTGTCATTACATTTATAGTTGCTCCCAAGTCTATTAATGTGTTAGGTACTGAGAAATTATTTATTGATATAGTAACCATAGGGATACCAGGATCAATATATTTTTCTACTTTGGTTTGTGTAGACATGAGGCTTGCTAGTTTACCAATGACTTGGATTGTAGTAGGATCCTTCTTCTTTTTCTGTGATTTCTTAATGCACAATTCCTTTATTGTTTTAGCATATATTGGTATTTCTTTAATTGCCTTTAACAAAGGAATTTTTACATAAGCATTTTTTAACTCATCTAAAATATCAAATTCAGGAAGGGTTATTTCTTTTTGTTGTTCCACTAACCTTTCAGGATAAGGTGGTGTTTGTGTTGTAATGTTTGTTCCTTTATGAATTTGTATCTTAGTTTGTGATGTTTCAGGTGATTCTCCTTGTTCAGTTGGTTCTTCTATGATTGGAGGAGAATCCTTTTTAAGCACTTTTCCAGACCTTAGATGGACTTCATTAAGAGGAAGAATTGAATATGTGGGAAAACATGTTGCTTCCTCTACAGTGTATGCAGCTTTGTCCACCTTATTATTCGGATTTGCAATTGGTTGGGCTGGTAATTGAGTTGGTCTGGGTTGATTTGTGGGTAGCTGTAACTGTTGTGGTTCGGTCAACAACGGTGGAGGATTCTGCTGTGGAAATGGAATGGTTTGTGGATATGCAGAATGTTGTTGTTGAAATGGTATGAATTGAGGATTTTGTGGATATGTAAATGGCTGTTGGTATTGTTGTTGGTATTGTTGTTGATATTGTTGAGGTGGCTGGTTTCCATAACCATATCCTCTCCAACCTTGTGCAGGTTGTTGTGGATATTGTTGTGGAGGCCAAGCTTGCCATGGCATTGGAGGGGTCCAAGGATTTTGAGGTGGATAGAGGTAATTTTGTTGAGGGAATTGTTGCTGATTTTGTTGAGGCATCCTAGGTTGCCATGGTCTTCGTGGTGCTACATAATAAAAACCTTCCATTCCTGGCACTTCTTCCATTGAATTCATTTGTAATTCTTTCAATTTTAGACAATTTTCTGTGGAATGCTTTTCTATACAAAGACCACAAACCTGAACACTCTGAACACTATCCAAAGGACATTCTCTCAATGGATGTTTCTTTCTACATTTGGGACAAAAGATTGCTAGAGCTTGTTCTTGTTCTTCTTTCTTCTTATTTTCCTTTAGCACATCTACTTGTGTCCCTAATGTACTCAAGAGATCTGTTTTGAAGTTTTCCAATAAGCTTCCTATTTCAGCTCTTGTTATCCCTCTTGCAGCTGACTTTGCTGCTTTTGAACTTACTTCTCTTCTTCCTGTTTTTGCTCTTCCTCTAGAATATTTTTGACATAAATCAACAATTTCTTCGAATGGTAGGTTTGAAATGTCTCCTTTACCCATCACATTCAAGATGTCAAGATATTCATCCCTTATACCCTTGAGAAAGATTGTTCGAATGGTTTCTTGATTTAGAGAGTGTTGTTTAGATTTCTGTAGATTATATAAAAATCTTTCCAAATATTCTTCTAAGCTTTCATCTTCTTGTTGTGTCATTCTGAAAATATCTTCCTTTGAATCTCTAGATCTACAATAAGCTTGATATTTTTTAAGGAAGACTAATCTCATATCATCCCAAGAAGCTATTGTTTGTTCTCCTAAACCCATAAACCATTTCAAAGCTGCTGCTTTTAATGTTGCAGGGAAAAGACGAAGTTTATGAATGTCATCAGTGTATCCATATGTTCTACATAGAATATCAAATTCAAACATAAATGCATCAGGATCTTCTGTGGACATTCCATAAAAATTTGGCAATATAGAAGGTGGAATATTTTTCATTTTCACTTCTTCTCCTAATATTGCACTTGTGTCTATTATTGGAAAGCCAAAGGTAGTCTCATCTTCTTGTCTTTTTCGATCGTTTTCTATTTTTCTATCATTTTCTTGTTTTGCGTCCTCCTCTCTCTTTCTTCTCCATTCTGCTTGTTGTCTTTGATATGCAGCTCGTTGTTCAGGAGTGAGAATAACAGATCCATGTCCCTCTTCTGCCATTGGTTGATTTGTTTCAATTTTAAGTGGAGTTTCAGGTTGGTCGAAGATAGGAGGATTTATGGATGGAAATAAAGATTGTTTTCCTTTGATAATTTATTTTTGTTTTCCAGAAGTTGAAGATTGTTTTTGCTTTGCTTCCCAAGCTAACAAAGTTTTCCTCTCAATCAAAGTTAATCTTTGTCCACTTCTTTGTTTTTCTGCCAATTCCTCAATTATTGGATTACCAGTAACTGGGGTGTTTGATGATCCTATCTCTATTTGTGGGGGGTTTTTAATAAATCTACCATGAGGATCTCTATGTCTAGGCATAAAGAAACATAACTAAAAAGTGTAACTACTATTTTTGTTTTTTTTTATATCTTTCTATTGACTATGCCGATATTTGCCTCCCCGGCAACGGCGCCAAAATGTTGAGCTAATTTATGTACCTAAACTAACACAATTATTTATTATCAATCCGGGTTGTTTATGCTTTGAGGCAAGTTCACTATATGTGAAGATCTAATATAATCAAACCTTGAAAGATAATTTATTCAAAAGAAATACATCCTACAACTCTAATTCAACTTGTTCAAAGTAGAGGAAAAATATTGAGATGGTTCTTGACTCAATAAGTCCACCTTTGCCTCAACTATCACTTAATGAATCAGAGATTAAAATCAAGAACTTAAGATGGATAAATTGTTAATGAAAGAAGCTCTTAACTTAAGAGACACATAAAGTATTTCATCATAATTTATTCATCTCAATACTCAAAATCACAATAAGAAACTACTTGCATGCAAACCAAAGAAACTAATTGTAATTCATCATTTTAGTAGAAGGGATGTTCAACTTGAACACTTGTTTTTCCAACTTGATAAAGTGATGAATAAGCTATGAACTAATGAAATCAATCATTATGCATGAACCATTAAGCAATCTGAAATAAAGCTTTGAAAAACCAGTTCTACAATCATCATATTACAAGGAAATAAAACTAGTTAACAAGAAAGTGTACTTAGCTTGGAATGGGGGCCCTTCCACCCTTGCCTTGCACACTTGATAAGTGATCTCAGAAGCTTAACTTCAGTCACACATCCATATCATTGAACAGCAAAATAATAACAACACAAGTCTTCAAATTAACTCCTCAATCCAAAGTTGTCACAATATAAAAGTATAATAAGTCAATAATTCATAAGCCATCAAAGTTTTGGCTTTAAATAAGAAGTCTCATGAAAAAAACTGATCTATTTTCACTCAAACAAACCCATCTACTCTCATCCACCTATCTAAGTCGAATTCATTATTCTTATCCCAAGAAATATGGCCAATCCCATAGAATCTCAAAACTGCCCTATTTCTATGGGATTTCTGAATGACTAGTCATGATTGACTAGAACCAAATGGGCCTAATAAAGCTTGTTCTGTTCGAAATAAGCATAGGTGGCTTAATCCTAGTTGCCAAGCTGTCCATACATGCATTCAATTCGTGCCCAAGTGTCCTGCAACCACATCAACCATAGAGCTATTATGGGAATTTCTGAATCTGCCAATTTTGCACTAAAAACCAAACTTTCATAAAAACTTTAGAAATTGAAAAATTAAAATTAAATACCTGAATAGATATCAAATATACATCAAAATGGAATAAATGAAGG